>CAUYRH010017429.1:0-77023 GCA_963574655.1 Perodicticus potto
GGTGTCCCATTAAGTTGTTAACTTCCTCTCTTTCTTTTCTCTTGAGGAAGGCCTGCAGTGCTATAAATTTCCCTCTTAGGACAGCCTTTCCAGTGTTCCAGAGGTTCTGATAATTCGTGTCTTCATTGTCGTATTGTTCCATAATTTTGATGATTTCCTTCTTAATCTCATCTATGACCCATCTATCATTCAGCATAAGGTTATTTAACTTGCAGGTTTTTGTTTGAGTATGCAGATTCCTATTATTGTTGAGTTTAACTTTCATTCCACCGTGGTCCAAGAAGATGCAAGGAATAATTTCTATTCTTTTAAATTTCCTGTGGTTAGACTTGTGGCCTAAGATATGATCGATTTTGGAGTATGTTCCACGGGGTGATGAGAAGAATGTGTACTCAATTTTATTAGGATGAAATGTTCTGTAGATGTCTGTTAAATCCAGTTATTGAATGGTTAAGTTTAAATCTAAAATTTCTTTACTTAGCTTCTTTTTGGAGGATCTATCCAACACTGCTAAAGGAGTATTAAAATCTCTAACTCCTATGGAGCTGGAGGAAATCAAGTTACTCATGTCTATTAGTTTTTCTTATAAATTGAGGTGCATTTTTGTTGGGCACATAAATATTAATAATTGAAATCTCATCATATTGAGTATTACCTTTAACAAATATGAAATGTCCGTCTTTATCCTTCCTTACTTTTGTTGGTTTAAAGCCTATTGTATCTGCAAATAAGATTGCAACACCTGCTTTTTTCTATTTTCTATTTGCCTGGAATATAGATGACCATCTCTTCACTTTGAGTCTATATTTATCTTTTAAGGTAGGATGAGATTCTTGTATGTAGCAGATATCTGGCCTGAGTTTTAGCCAACCTATGCCTCTTTGGAGGACAATTTAAACCATTCACATTAATTGAAAATATTGACAAATCTTCAGAAAGTCTAGTGGACATTTTGAATCCTTACATCACTGTAGAAGTTCGAATTTGATAAAAAGTTTTTGGATGAGTTTACTTTTGAGTTGGAGGATTACGCTGGTCATTTTGGAGAATAGGTCTGAGAATATCCTGGAGAGCTGGTTTAGTTATAGCAAATTTCTTCAACATGTGTATGTCATTAAAGTATTTAATTTCTCCGTCATAAATGAAACTCAGTTTAGCTGGATACAGGATCCTGGGTTGAAAGTTATTTTGTTTTAGGAGATTAAAAATCAATGACCATTCTCTTCTAGCTTGAAAGGTTTTATCAGAGAGATCTGCAGTTATTTTAATATTCTTCCACTTGTAGCTTATGGATTTCTTGCATCTGGCTGCTTTCAAAATTTTCTCCTTCATATTAACTTTAGTGAACTTAATTATGATGTGCCTGGGGGATGTCTTATTCAGTCTGAGTTATGCTGGGGTTCTGAAACTGTCTGCTATCTGAATTTCAGAAAATCTTGGCATGTCTGGAAAATTTTCTTTCATAATCTCATAAAGAAAAGACTCTGTGCCTTGTGATGCCACTTTGTCGTTTTTGGTATCCCTATAAGGCGAATATTGGTTTTCTTCAAGTTATCCCAGAGCTGTCTGATACAATGATCCATTTTTGCCTTCCATTTCTCTTCTTCTTTGTAGGTTTGAGAGCATTCAAAAGCTTTGTTTTCAGTGTCAGAAATCCTTTCTTCTGCTTGCTCCATTCTGTTGCTGAGGGATTCTACTGTGTTTCTCAGATCTTTGAGGGCTGCAACTTCTTGTCTCAATGTGTCAAAATCTTTGGTCATTTGGTCTTTGAATTTCTTGACTTCTTGAGACAACTTTTGAAATGCACCCTGAATTTCTAAATCCAACTTTTCCTCTATTTTATCAATCTTGTTTGCAATCCAAATTCTGAATTTGATTTCTGACATCCCAGCCATCTGTTTATGCATTCGATTG
The DNA here is from genome assembly GCA_963574655.1 of Perodicticus potto. NCBI lineage: Eukaryota > Metazoa > Chordata > Mammalia > Primates > Lorisidae > Perodicticus > Perodicticus potto. Next base: position 1,915 of record CAUYRH010017429.1, read on the forward strand.
TCATTTGAGTCCGCCAAATTGTTCCTTGGGGGGGGGATTCATCTACTCTGGTTGTTCATGTTTCCAGAGATTTTCTGCTGATTCCACCCCATGATTATTTTACACTGTTTGGCTGGATGAGTAGATAAGGACAAGTTGGGTTGGGAGTTCTAGGAGTAGTGATTGACCAGTCCTTTGCCTATAAGCTGGGACTGGTGTCTGTATCTTTTCCCCTAGAGTTTTGCCAAGGACCCGTACAGTGCTACTGCTTGCGTAACTGGGGACCTTCTTGGTGTGGTGGAGTTAAGTGGCTCTCTCTTATTTTCAGCTGGTCTCTGTCTTACCCTAGAGAATCAGTTACAATGGATTGAAGTCTGAGCTGTTGAGAAATACCAGCAGTTAAGTCACCGCACCCCACACAAGCAACAATTGGAAAAGAAAAATCAAACTTTCACATACCCAGGGTACCACTTTAGAAAGTCCTTGGGTGATTGGCCCAGTTGAAGAGGTCCCAATCAATTGTCCCAGACAGCACTGGCCTCAAATGGAACAGTTGAAAAGTCTCTGGCAACTAGATAGCAGGGGTCTGCCAGAAGGTCTAGTATAACTCACTCTGGTTCTCTGTGAGCTCAGGAGGGGCCCCCCAGCAAGTAGATTAGTCTGGGAAGTTTGATGCCTCCTTCCCCACCTTGCACTCTTTCACACCCAGTCCCTGGTAACACTGCAAGGCTGTGATCCAGTTTCCTCCAATGAGCAGATGCTCCAGAGGTTTGCGCCTGCCTGGATCAGAAGGAGGTCTATGGTACCTCAGACAGTCCACCACTCTCTGTCACTGTTTGGCAGGGGTAGGTGAGGGTGAGGCCTGACAACCTGGGTACTTGATAGGGGCTGGGGCGATTCACTCAGTTCCAGCCCTGTCCCTGATTGATGTTGCTGATAGAACAGAACAAGTTCACAGAATTTCTTTCTTTCCCCCGTGGATCAGATGCTGGGCTGCAAATGGGTCTGACTAAGTCTGTGAGCTCCAGCCCTTTGTCTCAGCTTTCATCCCCTGAGGGCCAGGTGCGTCTGAAGCTGAGTAAAGCAGTCTCTGCCCTGCTGTCTCTATGCATATTCTAATCCCCGTGCTCTGCCCTGGCCAGTACCACCTCAGGCATACCCTTCACTCCCGGGACCTGTGCCTCGGTTGCCACTGGAGAAGCTGCCTGGCTTCCCCTGGCTGCCCAGAGAGACTGGGAGTGTCTCCTCAAAATATCCCCAGGGGTGTGAGCCCCACTGCCATTGTTCCCAGAACTATGGCTGCCACTCGGTGCCTCAGGGGACCACCTCTCCAGCTCAGCCTCCTCTCGGCTCACTTTCCTCTCACCACTCCCAAGTGGGAAAATCAGCAAAGATCAGCAACAGTCTGTGCCCCATCCACAACCCTCAAGAAAGTGTCCAAGAATCTGGACTCCATGGGGGACAGGCCTCCAGACCTCAGGGTGAGTGGAGGGGAGTGCCGGGAATTCAAACTTACAGGTAGAGAATATATACAGTTTTATACAGTTTTATGCCTGGCAGGAGAGTGCCATGGCACCCTAGTAGGGGAAGGAGGTCTGGTTTTTAGAGGGTCTCTCCCGTGGTGTAGAGTGGGAGGACATCTGAACTCTGCTCACCTGTTTGTATGGAGGTATGAAGTATACTGCAAGCCATTCTCATGGGGGAGGGGACTCCCATCTGCTTGGCTATGTGTTCTGTACCTTTTGTTTGTGTCCTTGGGGTCAAAGGTCACCCCAGCAGGGTTGATGTGCATTCTTTGACCTTCTCTTTTGACTCAGATCCAAGCCGTTAGCTTTCTTGCTAAATTTCTATCTTTTAACTCTCCTTCTAGACAAGAGCCTCTGCAGAAACCTGGCTACAGATCACCATCTTGGCTCCTCCCCCCAATGTGTTTTTATTAAAAGGGTGAACTTGAAAGCTAGGGCTTTTATTTGCATTGGTTTGATATTTCAATACTGGTCAGCCCTTGTTTCTGACTGAAATGCTTGGGTAGCAGGTGCTTCCCAGGGATTAGCCCCAGGACTCACTGTGCAGCAGCTATACACAGTGGCCCACACTCCCCCCATAAGCCAGATGATTAGAATGCCAGCACTCCCAGGCCAATTCCAACACCAGCTCCCAGAGCTAGATAAAGGCCTTTCCCCAGGGTGAGAAACAGAGTCACCATCTCTCTTGGTGCCATACCTGGGGAACCCTCAGAAAGTTTAGTTTCCATTTGCCTTTGAGAAACATTTTCAGGACTGTGAGGGTTCCAGAGGAAGCAGGGACAAGAGGCACCCTGGTGGCTACAAGCTGGGACTCACGCACCCCAGCTCTCACAGGTTCATATGACCCAACACCCTGCCCCTTCGGGGAAAGCATGTCCACATTCAGTCCTTGCTGGAGAAGTGTGGTCAGTCACTGCCAACCAGAAGTGCATGTAGGAACTGCTGGTGTCACTCTCTCAGAAGAGAAGATGTCACTTCCCCACCCCAGACCTACAGAATCACAATATGGGTTTGCAATCCTGAATTGCAAGCCTGATGTGCGTGCCCACTTAAATCCGTTATCCTAAGAGTGACCAGGTTACTCTTTAAAAACCTAGGGTTTGCCACTCCAGGGAGTCAGCTGTGCACCAGTCTGTAAGTGTCAGGCAAGCAGTCCTTCCTGACAGCTCTTGGGACCCCACATAAACAGACTCAGCTACCCCACTCCACCTTCGTTCCCAACCCAGCAAATATACTCTGGGTTTAGGATCTCAAGACATCCTGTTTCCTGTAGACAAATAGAAAGGTGAGGATTAATGATCACCTTTAGGTGAAAAGGCAGGCAGTGGAGTCCAAAACTCTTTTATCCCTATTTCTGACTAATTAATACACAAAGTAGGATATGATTTTATGGTCCTAAATTGAAAATATATATTATCAAAGCTTGATCTGACTCTGATGTAAAATACAACCAAACCAACATAGCTCCAAAAATCACCATCAGAAACACTAAAATAACGTCTATGTTCTTCTGTCAGTAGCCTTTTCTTTAAATCAATATCTCCTTCAAAGACAAAGACAGTTTATAAGCTAGCACATAACATATTTCCTTTTATAAAACAGCAAGGGTATTTGTGATTGTACAAAGTTCACAGAAACATTTAGGTATTATCTTTGAACAGTGCTGAGTATTGGCAGAGCCTATCATATTGCCCCTGGGGATATCTCAGTTGCCTTATTAACACGCCAAGGAACAATTATTAAATCTTGCTGAAAAACACATCAAATATTGGAGGGCACTACTTAAGACATCAAGTACTGTAAATGGAAAATCAATAGTCCAGCCCCAAACACAAAGGAGTCGGGTATTAACAATAACATATAAGATGTTTAAAAGCTATCTTGCTTCTAGCTTTCCAGCTAATACCTGTTACTAAATTGGACATATCCTTTTGCTTTATTTTGAGCAGTGTTACTTGCTCAAAGGAAGAACCTCGTATGGGTAGCCAGTCCACAAGGCCTCCCACTCCTAATGACTGCTTGGGCATTCAGGACAAAGTCCAGGGCTTCTTGACCGCACCTTTCCCCAGCATTCTTATTTTCATCTTCCCTACAAAACATCTGGTATCTCTGTTATGAAAGAATCTGAATTTTATTTAAGAATTTATGTGTTTTCTTTTCCTTCATTTCTACCTCTTTCTACAAAGGATTCAAGGCAGTTCAGGGAATATACTTAATCCTTATGCTCCTTCCTAACCACTGTGAGCTATAAGTTGTCCTTCTTTACTGAAATTGTTATCACTTACCATATGTGTCCTGATTTACCCTGCCTGCATCCTATACCATGGTGCATCTTTAAAGAGACTCTCAATAATCTAAAATTTAAATCTCCTTTGTTAATTACAGACTCCTTAGGATTGCACCTGTACAGTGCTTCCTCATCAAATTCTGCGTACAGAATAGGTGTTAATGTATGAAAAACAAGTAACAGCAAAATTAATAATAACAAAATATCAATTATCATTTTATTGTGCATCTGTTACATGCCATTTTTCTAAGCACTTTGCACATGTCACTTCATTTAGTAATTGCAACACTCTTTAATATTTTTCCCCATTCTTCAGGTGAGGAGTGTGCATATCAACAACAGATTTTACACAGTACACCCTCAGCTTGATGAGGCGCTGTGTGACGAGACCTTTACAGAACAAAATCAGATTGAGAAAGTGTAGATGTACAAAGCCCCAGTACCTCTTCAGTGAACCAAGACATCCCTGAGTCTCCCTGAAGAAGGAAAATGTGACAATAGCCAAATCTGCGTGTGGGCCAGGGTTGCAGAGCAGCAGAGGAGGAACAGAAACAACAAAGAAAGAAGACTCTTCAGCTGAGAGTTAATATCTGGGCTCATCCTGTACGATTTTTTGGCTCTGTCATGCTTCTTGTTTGAGTGCTAGAAAAAAAATACAAGTCTTCACTAATATTGAATTTGGCCAAGTTTTCTCTCCTAATTAGAATCCTGCCTCATTTATTCTTTTATTGGTTTATTCCTTTGTTTAATATCAACTGAGTACTTACTATGCAACAGTTTTAATGTTAGGCTGTAAGGCATGGTTTCACTCATGCTCAAGAAACAAACATGAAAGAAAGTGAAATTTGATAATAGAGACACACACAAAGGAACAAGTCAGTGCTGAAAATAAAGTTCTTGAAGGACAGTAAGAGCTTCCACATAAAGTTCACAAAGAAGCGCTTGCTGGAGAGAAGTTTGCACGTCCAGATGCTGCAGGTACGGTGGTCACCAGTGGACTTAGTGGAACACCCATATCTAAGCATTTTTATCACTTCTGCTCATAAGACGGGGTTTTTGGGCTTTCTCTGGCTTTGTTTGAATACGTTAGTATTAAAAGTGTTGTAGGGCAAACATTCATATTTATGCTGTATTTAACTTTTCATTAATAATGAATTCAGGTGAAGTAGCATTGTTATTAATATTGATCAACGTTCCAATTGAAAGCACAGATGTCAGGGATTTTTTTAAATGGGTTCAGTTATATTTAATAGTGCTGTTGATGAGAGGAAGCCTAATGAAAACCAACAGATGGTCTATTTAATATTGCTCTCGGCTTTGAAACATGTGCCAAATGCGATACACACGAGGACTTGACGGGGCTGTTACTGGAAGCCTTTAATTACAACTATTTGCACTCTTGGGCTTGCCGAAATTGCTAAAATAACACTGCCACTCTAACACTGGCCACGCCAGAATTTAATAATATCTGTTTTGTGATATGGTTTGTGGCACGGTATGTCAAAATGACCTCTGTAGCTCTACAGACAGCTTTCCTGAAAGGTGTTTTGCTGCTGGTGGTGATGATGGTGATGAAGGAACTAGAGCCAGTAGCTAGCATGAATTCAGATGGCCCCCTCCCAACTCAGTGTAGTTTAGCCTGAAATGTTGAACAGCATCTCCAAGGTCAAGAAGAGATATGGATCTGTTGATTATCAGGGTTAACCCAATTAAGGAACGATCCCAACAGAGGCAAATAGGAAAAACAATGAGTAAGTAATTAATGATAATAATGACAATATCAATGGCCCCTATTATGAACCTTGCTAGTCACTTGGCAAGTATTACCACCACTTCTCACAACAGAAACAGAAATGATTGCTCTTCTCCAGCCTGGGTGACAATCAAAAGAGACGCCATCTTTTTTTTTTTTTTTTTTGAGACAGAGTTTTACTAAGTCACCCTTGGTAGAGTGCAGTGATGTCACAGCTCATAGCAACGTCTAACACTTGGGCTTAAACAATTCTCTTGCCTCAGCCTCCCAGGTAGTTGAGACTAGAGGTGCCTGCCACAACGCAGGCTATTTTTTTTTTTATTGTAGTGGTCATTGTTTAGCAGGCCCAGGCTGGGTTCCAACCCACCTGCCTTAGTGTATGTGGCCGGCACCCTAACCACTTAGCTACAAGAGGCAAGCAGAGACCCTATCTCTTAAGAAGAAAAAAAGAGAAATAGACAAGAATGCTGAAGCTGAGAAAAGTTTAATATCAGGCCAAGGTCACGCAGCTTATAAGTGGTAATCCAAGCAGGGTACAGAACTAGTGAGAGCAAGGTAGACCAGTAGATGGAGACAGGATGACCAGGGGTGGGGGGAGAAAAGAAGGAAAAGGAAGAGAAGGGGAAGAAGGAGGAGAAGCAGCCACTATCCAAAATAATACAAGCTTTAGAAAGAAGATGGCAAGAAAAACCCCGGTATCTGATGCCCTTCATCTGCCCTCCCTTCTGGGCTGACTCCACCTGTGACTGCCTGAGAGAGCTGGTTCATGTCATCTCAGCCAGGAGAGATGGCAAGGAAATAACCTGAACACTGAACATCTACAGGCAACTTTAAAATGTGCTTCAGTTGTCAGGTGACGTGCTTCAGCTGCTGATGGCTACCATGGACTCCTGGGAAGCCCCTTGGAATGGGACACCTGCAGTGACACTGACAGTACTGAGAGGATTAGAACACCAGGTATTAAATGGGCCTCCTCCGAGGGGCCTCACAGGAAAAAGGCAGCTTGCCCATCTGATCATCTAGAACACTCTAGAAAGTAGTAGTCCTTCCCCTGCCATCTGTGCCAATCCACTCCTCATCCAAAAAGGGCAACAGATCTATACTAACTGAAAAGATAGAGCATAATCTATTTTCCAGCTAAGTTTATACAGTACTTTTAAAATGGATGGAGCTGGAACATATTCCTCTTAGCAAAGTATCTGAAGAATGGAAGAAAAAGTATCCAATATACTCAGCCCTAATATAGAGCTAATTTGCTTTCATATGAAGGCTAAAACCCAATTATAGCACAAGAATACAGGGAAAAGGGAAAGGGAGGGGAGGGGGGAGGATGGGGGAGGGAGGGCAATTGGTGGGATCACACCTACGGTGCATCTTAGTAGGGTACTGGTGAAACTTATTAAATGTAGAATATCAATGTCTTTATATAGTGATTAAGAAAATGCTATGAGGGCTATCTCTCACAGTACGATCAAAATGTTTCTGATTGTATATGAGGCACATTCTGCCCTATGATTGCACCAATGTACACAATTATGAGTTAATAAAATTATTAAAAAAAAAAAAGAAAAATGAATGGGACATTCATTTGTGTTGTTGCAGGTTACCAAATCAGTCTCCACGTGCTTTCAAGACAGACTGAATTTCACGGAGAGTATCATCTGCCCAGGCCAACATGCCATCCACTTGCAGACACCTTTCTGTGCATGTTGGCCACCAAGCACAGTAAAAATAGTTTTTTAAGTACTCTGAAGTTTTTAGCCCAAGATTAGCAAAAATCAAACATCAGTAAATTAACATCAAATAAACGTAAACATCTCTGCAGAGACTGAGGCTGTTCACAGCAGCCTGAGTTGTGTGACCGCTCCCTGGTCTGTGAACAAAGGCTGAGATGCCCTCCAAGTCCACAGACAGAGACATTAGGGTTGCTTGAGAACATCCTTCCATTCAGCTGACATTTCTGAATTTTATCTCATTTTGATGTCTTTTAAACATCAAAAGGCAATTGTCATTCCTTTGCTTAAATGTTTTAATTGGTTTTCTTCATAATCAAATCTACCATCTATGGATCAGGATGGAAGCTGTGAGCCCCGCCAGGGTCTGCCTCTGCTAGCCTCATGACCCTGTAATCCAAAGATTCCTCACTGCAGGTGGCCTTGACCTCACTGAGTCCCTAAGCAATACTGTCCTCCCCTTTGAGATTGGCTGCTGGAACGTCCTTCACCTGCTTTCTAATTTCTGCCTCCTGGAGACACTCTGACAGTCATTCCAATTTTGCTCAAACTTCTCCTCATGCCTTTCCTAACTCGCCCAGCTAACTCCTCCATCTTCCTTTTTCTTCCATGTTACCTTGAATTAATCTCCATTGCAACTGCAACCATGGACTACTAAAATTTTCGATTTTATCTAGTTCCCTCGGGAAGCCCTCTGAGGGTCTAGAACATGTCCTTCAGAGCAGGTAGGGGCCTGGCTAGGTATCTTCCAAAGAAAGAACACTTGGATGTGTGAGAAAGAAATAAATACACACCACATCGCTGCAAAAAGAAACCAGCTACATCAAATACATACAATTTGAGCAAATAGAAATGGAAAACACGATGACAGCAAAGAAAGACTCAAAGCCCAGTAGGGCCCTGCAGCTGGCCCTGATATCAGATGATAATCCTGCTGTTGCCGATGCACACTTTTAATTCACAATACTTATTTGTCAGAGGTTAAGAAATGATGTTTTCTTGAAATCAGCAAAGCCTTTCCTAGCCCTACATTTTGAAGGCAATTTCTCCCGTACGACCTCCTGGGGTATAGCAGGGCTGCCCCACAGAGAGAGGGTTTGGAGCAGCTTGGCAGCAGCGTTCAGAACACCATGTGGGCCTCCAATGGTCTCTGTTATTCACATCTGCATCAATTATGAAAAACAGAGTGGGGGTGCTTTGATTGTTAAAACTTCCTATCAAAGACTTTCATACTCATTATCAGATGTAGGCATCAAATGACATTGAAAGAGAATGAAGATATATATAAATCAATTTAAAGATGAAATCTGAGGCAAAAATATTGATATGTCCTAAATCATAAAAGGGAGCTGGGCATAGACCCAGGGATGTTATTTTGTGTTATCCATCATTGCCTAGGAAAGCCCTGAAGATGTATTCTATGTGTCTGACCTTTTCTTTGGATAGATCTGGCTCAGAGAAGTTGCACAGGTGACATCGCCCAGAGCCACAGTCATTTGAAGGAGAAGCAGGGCTGGAAGGACACGTCCCTAAGACACGGTAGCTGGTGTCCTGGAGAGAGCAAGAAGGAAGCAGCGGTCTCTCGCAGAAGTCACACCCTGTCACCCTGCCACAGTAGAAGTGAGAGGAATCCGTCACCATCTCTTGCAATTATGGACGTTGTTTAAACCCCCACATGCCCCACTTGTGGGTTCTTTCTTCTTTGACAGTAGAGAACCCCAGGTGTGAGGAGGCGGCAGGGACAGTATATTAAAGCTGCTGTTCCATAACCTTAATTTTCAGCCAAACACCTCTCTGCCAACCAAACCCTGCAATGTCCTCTCTTCCTCCCATAAAACATGTTCTTGGCCCCTCCAAACACACTACTGCCATTAGCACATGAAACATCAGCGGGAAGTCCAAGCTTAGACCAATCCCCAGGAACGTACAGGACATTTGTGCATATGAGGAGTGTCAGGGCATTTCCTGCTAATGAACACATCACCTGTCCTATCTCTGTGCAAGGCCAGCCACGAAGCCACCACAGTGAGTGAACACGCCTAGGGAAGGTCTCTTAACACCTCTCTGGCCCACCTGCAAAGCATTTTTTTCATTCAAGGTCAATTTTGCCTAGCAAATAGCATATTAAATTACAGAGCATATTTAGAAACTTGAACATGAAATTCCTAGCCAGTGTGCAATGCAAAGGCCAACAATTTCATACACATAATCTCATTTTCTTCAAATACTCAAATTCTATATGGAATTATCTAGTATTTTCCTGTTAAAATCACCACCGTTTAACTACAAGGTTGTTTTAACACACAGGTATTTGATGACCCATTCTACAGTCCACAGTTGTTCACACATCTCTTCTTCAGATGGACCGTGGTGGCCACTCTCTCCAGCTCTGTGGAGAGGAGGGTGGAGGAGGCGGAGGATGAGGGGAGGAGGGAAGGAGATGGGGAAGAGAAGTGAAGGCAAAGAGGGAAATAGGAAAGGAGAAGCAGGAGAGAAGAGGAGGAATAATCTAGGGAAAGCAGTCGCTGGGCAGAAATTATTTTAAATGGTTCTATTCAAAGGCTGAAAGCTATCCGAGAAGACTTATCTCTGATGAGCCCTCAAGCTGTTCTCAGAATTAAAGCCAAATTGGCAGAGAACTTTTCAATGCTGCTCATATTGGCAATGAAGCAGTTCCACTGTCAAGTGCATTTTCTGATTATGATTGCAAACGTGAAAAAAATGTGTAGACAGGTAGTAGAGAGTAATTTCATTGTCCCCATGATATATGAGGGAAGGTACCTTGCAATATAATATAAAAAAGCACATGCAGAACGTTCATTAAAGCAGCAAAGGAATAGATTTGTCAAATTATAATTGTTTTTATATTTACAATTTATCCAATAAGTTAAGGTTTAGCACACTAATGAGATTGTGTATCCCAGTACCTACACATGCTGTTTCCCCCACTCCGCAGCTGGCAGGCGGGGCGGGGCAGGTGACTCTGCCAGTAGGAGACACAGAATTTTAAAGAGAAAAGTACAATCGTGTGCCGGGATGTTCTGCTGTTCTACCACATTTGCTATTCTGGCCCCTTTATATACAACACAGATTCTTTATCGGAAAGCTGTGTCTGCTTTTCTTTATAACACTTTTGTTACTAGTGCTTTAAAATTTTAGAACAAAAACACAATCATGTGACAAACCCCTTGACGGTGTTTTTTATTAAATGGTGAAATGTGTGTTTCTGCTCTTTCTGGCGGAGTACTTGGTCTAACGAACGTCTCAATAATCTGAACCTTACTCAGAGACAAATTCTCCAGTTGATTATCTATTGCATGACTGAACACATGACCAGGGTACAGAATAAAATGACTGCCCATACCGTGTGTAAGGATATGTGACTTGGGTGATTGTCCACAAAGAGATAAAATCATTAAAAACCAAGAAGGGAGGGAGGGTCAACACGATGAACGGTGAGTTGAGCCAGGCTGTTTGCAAAGTTGACATTAAAAGTTTTAGAGCATATATGAACAAAGATTTTGTTGTATTACTAAGAGCCGGTTCCTGAGGCCCTTCACACAAAGCTGTGCCCCCTCCATTAAAGCCACCGTGGAGTTCACAATGCTCTAGCACAGCGGTTCTCAACTTGGAACTGTATTAAAGGGCCACGGCATTAGGAAGGCTGAGAACCACTGCTCCAAAGAAAAGTCATCAGATGAGAGCAGGAGGCTGATCTGCCTCCCACACAGAGAAATCCTGACCCCTGGGCATCCTTCTTAGAAAGAACATCCATGGATGTGGACTCTGTGGTCCAAGAGTGGTTTTCAGCTCTACAACTGCTGCACAAACTTCCTCAGGTCTACGGCCTCCTGGTTTATTCATCTGAAATAAGAACAACATTAGTGGCCTTGTCATATGGTATGAGGACTCAAGGCCAATTGCAACAAGTAGGCTTTAGGCTCATTGAACTTGTGTGCAAATATTAATTGTGGTGATTATTCATTTCTTTACCTTTCTTATCTACTCTGGATAAAGAGCCAAAAATTAATTTTCATCCAACTAATTTCTAATAGGTGCTGATCTAATTAGAGCAACCGCCATAAACTTGGGACTGATTTGTATCTCTCCCAAAAGCTTATTAACCCAAATAAATGACAATTGGCAGGAACAGAAGATATTTTTGTTGCAAGCGAACTCCTGGTTCCCCTGTTGTGCTGGGAACCACCATCTCACTCCTTAGCACCACCACTCCCCCGAAAATATTCAACACAGAATTGACAGCTACCTTCCCAAGGCAGCCAAAGACCAGAAACGTGGAATCTTCCACTCGAATGGCAGCAGTCTGTGTGTCTGTCCGTGTTGACTCTCCCCTGCTGAGGAGCTGTCTCCGATGACCTCGCCAGATCCTGTTGTGGAAACGCCGAGGGGGCAGAGAACATTTCCTTACATACCAACTAGTTAGTAGTTGTAGGGTTAACACAGGTGTAACATGTTTATGTGAATGTGCATGTGTGTGAAGTGCGTGTGCTGTGTGAGGTGTGTGTATGTATGTGTGTAGAGTGTGTTGTATACTGTGTGTGTGTGTGTGTGTGTGTGTTTCGCCTGTGGACTTTTCTGGTCTAGAAGGGCCCAGTGGAAGGTTTGGAGGAGGCGGGAATGGTCTGATTTACACCCTGATGGGATCGCTGGGCAGCCACATTTGGAAATGAATTTCTGGGCACCTGCGGTGGGATTAGGGAGCCCTGGTGCGAGACCAAAGCTCACCTGTGCATGTGAATTAGAATAGAAAGTGTCACTTTCGGGTCTCCAGGACTGGCTGGATTATAAGAAAAAATAAATCGAGGCTGCCCTTGGAGGAGCACTGAGGAGGGTCCCGAGGGCCACTGGTCTGAGTGGGAAGGCCAACACCTCCGTAAGGCTGTTCTCACAGCCAACACCTCCGTAAGGCTGTTGTCACAGCCAGTCTAGGATAGGACTGGTCAGATGGAAGAGGACTGCGGGAGAGAAGTCTCCACGTGCTGGCGGGTTAGACATCAGGGTGAGCTTGCTGGGAATGGAAGACTCTCAGATATCCGTGGGTGAAGCCACGCAGCAGGCAGGACTCGGGGCTCAGCAAAGGGCCAGTGTCGGTGGGGCTCAGGAATACTCAGGACACCCCGGCAGTCACAGTCGCTTGTGACACAGGAGCTGAGAATGGGGAGCAACTAGATGAGAGGAGAGCACCCTGTCACCCCTACCCCCCAAAAAGAGAACCAAGGGAGAAGGTGACCCCAAAGCTGCAAAGGGGCAAAACTGTTCCGAAAAGGAACCAGGAGAGAATGAGGCACAGGACGGTTCTGTCGTGGTCCCTGTGCAGGCCTGGCTGGGAGTCCCAGGGAGGAACCCCGAAAGCATGGGCTGTCATGTCAGCCCTGAGGGGGGCTGCAGTGAGGGGGAGCAGAGAAATGGAGAACATGGGAGGAGAGGCTGAGGGCTCTGTCTATGGGAGATATTTCATTGATTTCAGTCTGACGGGAGTTAACCAGCAGAGTGAGAAACGGTGGGCGACGGGGCAGGACCCGGGGGGACAGGAGGGGTGCCGAGGAGGGCCCAAGGGCCACTGATCTGAGCCAGAAGACCAACACCTCTGACAATTCCTCCCTCAGGACAATAGCGAAGACTGTGCCAGCACAGACAGTAGCGGGTTAGCAGGTGCCGGCCGCGGGTTAGAAGGCACAGCGGCTGCAGGTGCAGATGGACAGTCTTGCTTCTAAACATGCAGGGAAGCCAGATCCCCACACTGGGCCGGGAGGCCACAGCCCTCTGTGGTCAGCCCACCGGGGAGTCCTGCAGATGTCCAGGAGATCTGTGCAGCTAAAACTATTTTCATAATAAAATTAAGATGTTTGATTTTCATTGTGGTGATGTTTGGTGCAAAAGCAACAGTGAGTCAAACGTCTGGGCCAGCACAAAAACGAGGGCAGTTGCTCAAATGCAGACAGCTGTTGCGTTTTTCATGCCTTGCCTTTGTGGTGAACCCCTCCCCCACCACAACATAATACAATTTCACTAATGCCCTTGATGAAGCCATAGATCTTATTAATATCTCTGAATTTCAATCCTTGCGTCCATACCTTTTACTCTTCCGTGTGAGAACGCAGAGAGCGGGTCTACACTCTGGAGTGGGGAGGCTTGTGCCACCCACCAGGAAAAGACCCCGACAGGTCCAGCAGAACCTCTGTAAGGGACACCAGGGGACCGCTCCAAACCCAACAACACACAGAGGGGTGAGTCCTCCTGCACCCACCCATGTCCCAGCTATGAAGATTAGCCCACCTGGGGGAGGTGGTCAGGGTAAGGAGGTGGCCACCCCCACAGGTTCTGCTGCACTGAACTTCAAGCTGATTTAGCTGCTCTTTTCGTGGCATGCCGTTTTTATTTGTGTAGTATTTTTGGCTATCGTATGATAAAATGTATGAACATGCAGAAAATCTGGAAGACTCCGCAAATTGATCTATTACGAAGCACCAATGCACGTGGCGATACCATCCCTGGGTGAAAGGTCTGTTCCAGGTCCTTGACAGACAACGCAACGGGGACAAAACGCTCCCTGGTGGGATTCCAGCTTCCTCCCTGCAGCTCACCTTTAAGAAATTGTCACTCTTCAACTTCCTGTGGAACCTCAGAGAACAATACACATTATCTAAACACAAGATCAAATATTCCTTACATCTGTGTGAGTCTACTGTGGAACCTCATCAACCTAAAAACGTGTGGGACAAACCGATGCAGAAGGAGATGTGACAATCCGGCTCCTTTCCACTCAGCCTGAAGCTGGGAGGCCAAACAGAAACGCCTCTCTTCTCACTGGTTTGGCACAAAAAGTCTCATGTTAACATATCATAGGTTTCTGTTATTTGCGAACAAAATAACATCATATTCTACAGGTTCTGAGTTTTAATTCCTAACACTGTAACTTGTGAAAGGTATCATTCACACAAACAAAATCTTTGCTGTCCTTGATAATATTTAAGGATGCAAAGGGGTTTCGACATCAAATTAGTGTAGAATGTTTGGCTTAGGGCGCTGTGGTAAACTCCCTGGGCATCGAGGATGAGGCTGAGATTAGAGGTCGTGACTTGAAACCACGCTCCGTGGTTGATGTGGGTGATGTCTCCACACACCCCCTTCTGTCCAGGGTAGGTAGCGAGGAACTCAAATCTTTTTCTCTAATAGACCTCATCGTTCAGGCCTGCATCCTTCACAGTTTTTACGTACAAGCCACTGCATTAATGGCAGCTAGCATGATTCTCAAGGGGGTGCTGTTGTGGACTGGCCCCAAGTCAGGTAGAGCAGGGCTGTGACGGACAGGACCAGACACACATGGGACAGCGTCTACGGGCAAAGGGTGAGGACCCCAACCTGGACGTGGGGACAGGCCGGGAGTCCCCACCACTGCCTTGGGGTGTCACTGCTGGTGCCTTACCAAAGACACTTGGACGCAGGTCACCACCACTCCCCTGTGTCCTGCTTTCTGGGAGCGTGAGACTGGCTTAGTCAGAAATCCACCTGCAGGAGAGGCAGGAAACTGGTCATTCTGCGGAATTTCCTCTGTGACTCTGCCTGCTACTTAGAGTCATGTGCCGTGGTAGGAAGTCCTCAGGGTCAGGGAGGGATTCAGATCGCACGGAGAAATGTATCCTCATGGACCTGCAAACGCCCTTCTCTGTCACACTGACCACTTCCCCAGACATCTAACTTTCTTTAAGGTCTTAGGTTTGGGGACTATCCACATCCAAAAGGGTTATAGTGTTCCTGCTGTGTGCTCTGAGGTGACACAGTGTAAAACCAGCTTCCCGGTTAAATGCTAGGAAGAGGCAAAGAAAAGCTGAGGAAGAGAGAAAAGGAGGAGGGGTGTACAGGGGACAGTCCACGTCCGAAGGAGCGGTGCACAGGGGACAGCCCAGGCCTGAAGGAGCGGTGTACAGGGGACAGCCCACGCCTCAGTTGCCCTTCCCTACCCTAGGACCCTTGCTATCTTGTAGCCACACTGAAGGTTAGCCCACCTCCGTGACCGTAGCTTTAGACACTGCCATTTGGATTTAATGCACATGGAATAATTCTTTGGTTTACTTCAAAATGAATTGTCTACAAAACCAGGATGATTTATTTTCTTGTGTGTTTGTTTTGCAGTAAGCTGTTAGGACACACAAGAGATCAGGGACTAAGGCTTCTGGAGCTGAATTCTTCTTTATTCTTAATCTGCCTGTCTACCAGGAAGACACCAGGACAGCACTGTGGGTTTTTTAAAATGGCCAAATTATATGGAGTTTCTTTTCTTTCTTTTTTCTTTTTTTAAGTAGAAAGGGCAAGAATACTTCTAAATAGGGTTTAAACCCCCTGTTTAGTTGTGAAATATGTTGTATAGTTGTAATTACCTAAAAATGTTATCTCTTGGAATGACAAAATTGATAAGTTAAGTTTTAGGGTCTGATGTTTACACAGCCTCTAGCGACCACGGATTTTCTGTACAGATATAATTCTGGAAGGATCTTCTCATCACTAAGATTTTTCTGTTTATTTTTTAAAGAAGCAGTTTTTAAGGAAGCAAAGAAACAGACAGGAATAAGTGACTCAGAATAATACCTTTCTTTCCACCACTGAATCTCTGCTGGAAGACCCGGTCTCCCTGGTCCTGTGAGTGTTGGCAGAGAGGCCACCAAGGCCTCAGGGGACTCCCGCAGTAAGTGTCTCTGCCTTAACCTGACACCTTTCTCCACTCTCAGTCCAGCCCTATAGTCACCAGCCTGTGCCACTTTCTTTTCAATATTTATCAAACCAGAACCTTGATTTTAATGTACAAGTATGACATTTGGGGAAACTTGTGGTGGTGAAAAACAAGAGCTACCAAAATCTAAGACCTCCGTGCAACAGAAGAACCAAGGGAAAAGCATGGCTATGTTTTAAAAAGTGATGTGATATGGATAGAAGAGAGCTAGATGATAGATAGCCAGGCAGTCTTAACAATAACATCGGAGCTTATACCAGATGGGGGTAGTGCACACAATCACTCAATTTCTATGCACCAGACCTGGACAATCACTTGTGCAAAGTGCTGTCATGCATCTCTGGAGCAGGAGAGAAGGCAACAGTTACCTAAAATATTAACTTTCATAGATCCAACAAATTTGAGTTTTAGAAAGAAAAACAGTCAAATGTAACCCCTAGGCTAACCTCTTTATACTGGGAAAATGAAGATCCAAAAGTTCTGAGCCAACCTCGAAAGTAAATCCAGCTCTCTTTTTCCTTTGCCATGTGATCTTTTCTTTGAGCTACACACACACACACACACACACACACACACACACACACATATACACACAGACACACACAGACACACACACAGCAGAATGACAGTGCGATAATAAGACAGCAGACAAGGTATTTCAGGCAGTTGTATAGTGTGCCAAGGTTAATATGTCTGGGTCACAGAAGTTGTGCAACAAAAGAAAGATGGAAATAAAACTATCTAAAATGTTCATGTTTATTTTTGTTGCTTTCAAAAACAAGACCTTGGATTCATATTAATTGAACACTAACGTTAAAAATAAACTTCCACACACTCAAATTTTCTAAAGTAAGTACTGTGTGGTTTCCTGATAATCCAAGGTTTAAAAATTCTATTGAATTCTTTTAAGTTAAATGTGAGCCCTACTTAAGTCATTTGGTAGGGGAGATACAGATTACAGATTGTTACTAAGAAAAATCAGTGTGATAAATTAGTTTTTTTTCTAGTAGTGCCTGGATGTTTACTTTAACTTTTTATATATTCCCCAAGAGGAAAACCATACTTTTGACTTTTTATTAAATCAGCACATTTTAGAGAAAAGACTATAATACTTATTTTTATGTTATTGAATATGGTAGTCTTTGGTTTCAGCTATTTCATATTGAAATGTGCTGATTATCTCAACCCACAAGCCATGCAGGTTGTTTTTATTTGTTATGGACATATTTTATCATAAATAAAAATTGTGGGAAAATCATGGTATTTTTACAATTTCAAATTTGGAATCTGGGGGCTTGAGAGTGGCATTTAATTTGACTGTTTTCTTGATGGTAGCCATGAGCAAACATTATCATTGAGAAGATTCAAAAAGCTGGAATTATTATCTGCTCTCCACTGGCATGTGTGAATTTTGATCGGACTTTACAGGGAAATGAACTAAAAAGAAAATATTTTTCAAGATGGACACTTTTAGTTTAATCAGAGGTTTTGTTCCTCTGTTGTCCAGACTTTTTAAAACTCAATCAAGCTTGGTATAAATATATCAGAATGATATAATAACGGATTAGATTTTATTGCTGTTATTATAGCAATGAAAATTTTGTTTTCATATGCACCCATTGGTAAATCAAAATATATTTGCACTTAAAAAAATGTTCTTGCCATAATTAAATTGAAGACATTTTGGCCTACTGTCATTCTCCTGGTTCAGGCAGACGTCTCCCATTGGGGTTGCTGTGG
This sequence comes from Perodicticus potto, assembly GCA_963574655.1. NCBI lineage: Eukaryota > Metazoa > Chordata > Mammalia > Primates > Lorisidae > Perodicticus > Perodicticus potto. The sequence continues at coordinate 19,682 of CAUYRH010017429.1, forward strand.
GTCAAATGCTTCAGAAATGAGCCGCCCTCCCCATCAGGGGCGTAGCTCCCCCTGGTGGATTCATGGAAGCAGTTCTGGGTGCACATCAGGAAGGAAGATTTTTCCTGCTCCACGCTGGTAGACATCTTTAACTACCCTAAATTTTTACACCTATCTTTGTGTATGCGAATTATACAGCAGGACTGGGTAGAAATTCCCCCAAATCTGAAATCACTGGTCTCCAAAATGAAAACTACAGGCTACTAATTGGTGTTAAAAAAAAAAAAAAAAAAAAAAAGACAGCAAAGCTGGTGGGCCCTTCGACTGCGAGTTTGCAGGGAAGATGTAGAGAGATCACCCTTCACCCCTTCCAGACTGTCCAGAGCCTGTCCCCGAGGTGTCTGAGCACAGATTCTTCCCCTCTGCTTTCATCACCCCACAGACTGGCAGGAGTCAGCCCTTCTTCACCATTTCCCATTAGAGGAGAATGTTCAATATTTTTTAAAAGACCAATTCCCTTTAAGGACTACAACATGGTTTCAAATTTTATATTTTTCTTGGCCTACTCTAGTCTATGAGTTAGAAAACCCAGGCTCTAACTTACACAACGAGATAGAGCATTAAAAAGTGCTCATAGCCCCTGAAGTGACAGCACAGTTATAGATTCCCTGCTGGATCTATCCTGATTATACGTTTTTAAAAAACACACACAAATTTCTTTGAAAAGCTCTAACCTATAACCTGCATTTTTTAAAATTTATCACCAAAAAGAATGCTTGCTGAACCCGTGTTCTGCATGACAGAGCAAAAAAAAAAAAGAAATCCCCTTTGGTTTAGGATTTGGGGAAAGGACATCAAACATGGCGATTGAAATGAACTCTCTGAAATGACATCATCTTCTTCTCTCAAAAGACCCCATTCTGTAAATATGAAATTGGAGCAGCATGATTTACCAACAGAACTCTAGACTTGGAGCCCAAAATGTCTTACTAAACCCGGAGGTCATTTCGTCCCTGGCTCTAGGAGCCATCAGACATTGTCAGAGGAGCCATTTCACTGTGGGAAGAGGATGCTGGCTCTCTGGAGGGGGGGGGTCTTGTGCCATTTGAGAAAGGATTAAAAGGGGAGTCCAAAAGCTTCAGGAGGAATGTGGAGCGTTTGTCCTCCCCAAAGACACAATCAACTGAATTCTAAGAAACCCTGAGGGTAGGATTTGAGAGAGGGCAAGGGCCCCATCTGCCATTTAGCATGAAATGAGTTTCCAAATTAGTTTGTTTTTGCCTCTGCTAAGCTTTGGATAGGTTTCATTTCACCTTAAAAGAAAAGGTAAAGAAAGCTGAACTGAAAGAAGCTGGTGTTAAGGAAAAGTATATGCTTTGCTATTAGAGTCTATATTCCATGTTGTCAAAAATATATAGATCTGAAAAGACAGGGGTGTAGTCCTCTTAAAAAACTGGACGTGTGATATAGCGGGCAGGACCGAATTGAGTAAAATACAGAAGAATTTCGAAATATCTAAAATTTTCTACTCACCCTTGGAGAAAAGGCATCAGAGAGAATCGTATTCATTAATATAAAAAACAGGAGATGGTGGTGATGTAACAGGAATAGGGACTCAACCATCTTTTGCTTTTGTAATTAAGAACTCAGAAGTAATAGAAGGCGTTACTGAACAAATATGTTTGAGGACATTCAACACGTGGATTATCTCAAAAGATGATTTAGGAGCATTTTACAAAGGGATAGAATGAAGGTGGGGAGAAAACAAGAAACAAAGGGAAGTCTGATTAGAGATTTTCCAGAGCACAACTTCAACATGGAAGAGCCTTGGAGCCCCGGCCCCAGGGAAGAGGAGAGAAGGGCGCCGTGGGCATTTGCTGCACCCAGCCGGTACCAGTCATCAGAAATCTCGGGGCACACAGCATTAACTACACCTGGGCGGGCTCCTCGGTTAGTTCAGGGACAGTTGACCCACCTAATCCCCTCCTTTCCCCTCACGGGTCTTTCCGAGACTTCTGAACAACCTGATATTTGCTCGTCTTTCAAGATGTTTCCATTTCTCCACAGGACTTGCAAATCCGCCTGTTAAAGAGGAATGCCATTTCGCATTCTTCCCTCTGCAGCTATGCCTGGGTTGCTTGTCCATACCTGTTCATGCCTTGTTTGGGGAAAATACATTTTCTGACACTTTCTGAACAGAAAGGCAGCGTATTGCTGTGAGCTGTGATGCCACAGCTCTCTATCCAGGGTGACAGCTTGAGGCTCTGTCTCAAAAAAAAAAACAAAAAACAGAAAGGCAGCGTAAAGGAGAATGCATGTCTGAAATGCGTGAAAGTCTTCGCTTACTTTCCAACCAAGAAGGGCCGAAGTGTTTGTCCAAGTTAAACAATGGCAATAACTGGACCCGAGGCCGAATTTCTTCCCTGCTTCCAACCGCTTCTCTCAGAAGGTGTTGATGAGCCACATTCTCTGCTTGCAGGTTAGCACACCTGCTTGGATCACAGGTGCACAACCCCCATCCCCACCCCTGCAGCATGTGCCCTGGGGCTGGGTGGCCAAGCCTGCTTCACAGTGCTCAGGGACCCAGAGGCAGTGGGAAAGACAACCAGGCAGAGCCTCCCATCAGCGCAGAAAGCTTTTCTACAATATCCCCAAGTGAAAGGTTTTCTTACCTATAAAAATCATAACTAGCAAATTCATGGATTCATAAGGAAGTTCCTTTGATATGTATACAATCCTAAACACTAGAAAAATCTTCCTCATGTTAAAGCAAAAATTGCCTTTCTCTTCCTTGTGAGCAGGTTTATGTGTATGCACACATGCTCACACACACCTCACACACATGTGCACACACGCATGTACACTAGTTCAGGCTGGAGAAGGTAAGTTACCTAGATGATCGTCCTTCATACTTGGGTCTGCTGTAGTTGAAGCTCACTCAGCATGCTGACTCCCTCAAAGGCTCCTGTGTACCACAGAGACCCGGGAGGCTCAGGCCTCTTCTGCCCTACCCAGTGAATGGACGGGCATCCGGATTCCCCAGGCCTGGGCAGAAGGGGTCCCCAGGCCTGTGCTGGGTGCTCTTCCTGTCACCAACCAGGATGTACAGAGCACTGGGGAGGGCAGCACCACAGCTCCCTCTGAAACAGGCAGACAGGGAGACACACACACATATACATACATGCATGTACACACACACATGCTCAGACACATGTATACATACATGCATGTACACACACATGCTCACACACATGTATACATACATGCATGTACACACACACATGCTCACACAGATGTATACACACATGCATGTACACACACACATGCTCAGACACATGTATACACACATGCATGTACACACACACATGTTCACACACATGTATACACACATGCATGTACACACACATGCTCACACACATGTATACACACATGCATGTACAGACACATGCTCACACACATGTATACACACATGCATGCACATACACACATGTTCACACACATGTATACACACATGCATGTATACACACATGTATACACACATGCATGCACACACACACATGTTCACACACATGTATACACACATGCATGTACACTAGCTCACCATTTGTGTGCATGCACACACACTCACACACATGTGCACACATGCTCACACACACCTCATACATGTGTGCACACACACACATGTACGCTAGCTCACCACACATGTGCATGCACACATGCTCACACAATACACCCAACACATACACACACACTTCTGTTACCACATTAGAAATGTCACCATTAGGGCGGCTCCCATAGCTCAGTGAGTGAGGCGCCAGCCACATACACCAAGGCTGGCGGGTTTGAACCTGGCCCAGGCCAGCTAAAACAACGATGACAACTACAACAACAACAACAAATAGCCAGGCATTGTGGCAGACGCCTGTAGTCCCAGCTACTGGCTGGGACCAGAGGCTGAGGCAAGAGAATCTCTTAAGCCCAGGAGTTTGAGGTTGCTGTGAGATGTGACGCCACAGCACTCTACCGAGGGCGACATAGTAAGACTCCATCTCAAAAGAAAAGAAATGTCACCATTAAACTGAGTTGTCTCCTGAAGAATAGCTAAAATGTATATGTTATTAGTAAGAAAAGAAGGCTCTTTTTTTTTTTAAATCTAGCCTTCTACCATCCTGTTGGTTTATATTGTACAATCTAAGGGAAATATCTGTCAATTCAGGAACTTTTTGGAGGACAACGTACCCAAGGGGAAAGGTACACCGTGGAGGTAGTATTGATCAGGACAAGCTGGAGATGAATGAGAAGCACACTGGGTAAAGCACAGGTTTTGCCAATAATTTACCATGTAAACCTCAAAAGTCCGTGTATTTCTCAGAGCCTAAGTTTTCTCTTAATGGAATCAGAAAGTCGAACACGGTGAACCTGAAGCACAGTTTTCTTCGTGTTCTTAAATACTCAGTGGTTGTTGCTGCAGCCTGCAGTTCAGTGGGGGAGGGAAGGAGTTACTCCAAGAAACACCTGCCACATATGACCCCTTAGCAAGCGCGTGCTGACTGAGTAAAGGAAGTCGGACGCTACAGAGCTCGCGAGGTTTTTCAAAGTGAACTTTCCCTCCATCATAAACTACCAGGTGATCCAAGTCTTCATGGGAAAAATCTTATGCATTCCTAAAATGCTATTCTTTCAATACTAATTGCCAGTGGTTTAATCACTTTGGAAGTTTTCTTTTATGTTTAGACCACATTGTCATAATACCCCAGTGGATTTCATTATGCTGTAAGAAGAACCCTTTCAGACACAGATGACAGATGTAAGTTACTATTTTATTAGTTGACTCCGACTCATTGAATCGCATTTGAATTGGAATTTTTTTAAGGTTGTCTTTAGCAGTGAGGGCAGAGTTGGAGCAAGGAGCTCAGTGGAGGCAGGGACCCCACCAGAACCGCCCTCCCTAAGGGATCTGAAGGGTGAGCTCACGTGGCCTGAGAGCTGAAGGCACGTTTGTGAAATGGAACTGAAGGTGATGCATTTAGATAACTTTGCTGCTCATATTAAGAAAAACTCAATTGATACTCCATTTCTTTAGCTAAAAGTTATGAGCACTTTGAGGACCACGAATGAGGCTATCGACAAGGAGTGTGCGAGGCAGAGATCTCTCTTGTTATACGACTGTTTTTACTCTATTTTTCAACACCTGTTAGTATCTTACAGCCGGAGCCTTGTGAATGGCTTTGAAGTCTCTGTGAATAATTCTCTAACCTGCAAGAGAAGGGGACAGTGTCTGGGAGAGGTTTGAGGCCAGAGGGGCCAGGCCTGCCCTTCTCTGACAGCTGTGTGCGGAATGGTGAATTCCTACTCTAACTTAAGTTTAAAAAGCATGGGAGACTATTTTATAAATGACAATGTGTATGGTATGACAGTTATTCAGGTAAAATGGGAATAAAAAAGAAGAAAGAGAACCCCACGTTTCATCTCCAGCTTTCACACCATGGAGTCGAGGAGGTGAACAGCAAACCCCACAGAGCAAAGACGGTGAAACTCCAACAAGGAAATCGTGGAGAGTCTTGGAGAGACAGCCCTTTCTGGGAATTGTGAGCGAGCCTGGGTTTGTGACTCTAGAAACCAACATGCTTGTCTTTCCTCAAACAGACTTCATAGCATCCAAGTTCCTGAGGGGACGCCACACGGGTCCTCCCCAGCCCCAGAGCTCTGCCTGTCAGCCACAGGTACTGACACCCCACAGGGAAGGACAGGGGGCTGCGGAGGCCACGGGCTTTCCCTGGGACAAAGCCCGTCTCTCCTGGGCTGGGTGCCTGCCAAACCACGGAGTGGATTTGGAGTCCCTGGGAATGGAGTTCATTTAGAAAACTGGCTTTAGGAGCTTTCCTTAACATTTCTAGGAACTAACCCAAAAGGCCATCCTGCCCTTCTGCAGGAAGCCCAAGTTCCAGAAGGACATGCCGATGAGACATGCAAGTTACCCGACTCCCAGACTCGACCAAGGTGCACGCCGGGCCCGTGAGAGGGGCAAGGGTGAGGGGCCCTTCCCCTCGTAACAAAACTGAGAGCAGCCGAATGACTAACAACATGCACAGAGATCTCTCTGTCTTCATCACATCCTTGAGGAAAGGGAAGTTCTTAACACAGCTTCATAGTAACTACATCTAGGACTTTAAAGTTATATGTTGCTTTCTAAATGTCAGAAAACTGGGTTGAAATTAAAACCTCAAAACCCTCACTACAGCAAGACAATTTACCACATCTTAGGAGAAGAGAAATGTGAGTAGAAAAAAAGAAAGACTCGAATCATTTCTCATTTGGTAACTTCTGAATAGTTCATACAAGACTCCAAACTTTTTAAGACAGTACTTATTCTCAGCTGTCTGTTCTGGCAATGTTTGATTTTTTACCTAGATATATGAACTTGTTGGAAATAATAGAATATAATATTTCTTAAGCCTTGCTGTGATTAAGTATAAGAACCATTTATTTTAAATCAGTAAAAGTCAAAAATAAATGTCCTCACAAGTCACAAATTTCGCTCGGTATCAGATACTAGGAACTGTGACACAGTGGGAAATAAAAAGTCCTTGATCTTGTGGGGCTCTGTTCTAGGCCAGCGGTTCTCGACCTGTGGGTCGTGACCCACAGTCTATTAAAGGGCCACGGCATTAGGAAGGTTGAGAACTACTGTTCTCGGCTGAAGTGATAGTTCTTAAAATGGATCGGAGCTAAACTGAAATTCACAACCAGCCTACACATAATAAAAAATTAACATCATATTCTTTTATATAAGGAGAAATAAAAGGGAAGTAATTTATAATAAAGCAATATTCATTTCAAAATGTAAATAAAATGCCTAACCACGATTATACCAGAAATGCATAATTTTGAAAAGCAAATATTTGCATGTATTTATACAAATTAAAAAAAATAATAAGGAATCACAAATTCCAGGGTGCACTGGGATTTAAAGTGTAAACCTCATTACCTCCTAAGAGTTGTTTCCGGGAAGAGCCTGAATTGAGAAGTGTTCCTCGTGCAAACGTGCTGTGTCCCAGGCCTGTCCCCGGCGTGTGAGGAAGCCCCGGGCCTCCAAGACAGACATGCGGATTCTGGCGGCTCCTTTCATTTGTCTCTCAGTGAGTGCAGATTTGAGCCCCACCTCTGCTCATGGTAGACTCACTTGCTACAAAGATGAGGAGGACACGGGACGTGCCCCACCCTGTTCTTATCAATCCTCCAATACAAGGGGCAGAAAGCAAACAGAGAGGCTCAGAGAGAAGCCTTTAAGGTTTTTCTTTTTTTAACAACTTTCAAAACACTTTTGAACAACAGGATTTCTTCTTTCTGCCTGCAGACAGCCCTCCATTCTTTATTATTTATTAATAAAGCATTATTTTATTTTTTACTTTTTTTATTAAATCATAGCTGTGTACATTAGTGCAATCATGGGGTACAGCGTGCGGGCTTCATATACAATCTGAAATATTTTCATCCAACTGTTCAACATAACCTTCATGGGATTTTCTCGTTTATTGTGTGAAAACATTTGTGTTCTGCATTTAGTAGGTTTCACCTGTCCCTTCTAAGATGCACCATAAATACCTGAAAGTGATGAACTGGCTTCACAAGACACAGAGTCCCTTCTTCTTGAGATTATGAAAGAGAATTTTCCAGACATGCCTAGAGACTCTGAAATTCAGATAGCAGACAGTTTCAGAACCCCAGCATGATTATTTATTTTTTATATTTTGCCACTTCTGCTGGTATATAAACATCATGTATTTCCTGTTTATAACTGCCTCTTCACTGCCTAGCACAGAAATAGGCTCTTGGTGGGCATTCAATAAATATTTGTTGAATGAAAAAATAAATGCAGATGCTACCACTATAAAACAATTTTGAAAACAGGATTTTTTTAGGGGAGAAAGTAAGACAGACAACGAGAGGCAGCTTTCAACAGAGCTTCCTGTCCAGAGGGAGAGATGATGGACAGAATGGACTCAATGAAGCTGAAGGTGCAGGGCTGAACTAAGAAAGAAGATAGATCATCTATCATCTCTGCTGAGGCAAGCTGAAACTCCAAGAAAACAAATTCCAGGTACAAAGCCCATTAGCAAGAGGACAATAGACCCTTCACCCAAGCTGGAGACTTGCTATGTGCTCTCGCAAGTGAACAGGGAATAAAAGACCTCTTATTTTACATAGGAGAGAGCTGCTAAACACTGGGCCTCCTTTTCCAGGGGAAATCCCACTTGTGTGCCTAAGGATCATCTTGCCTGGCATAAAATTGAACAAATATTTTCCCTGCAATTCTGAACTCCCAGTCTACTTTTCCCCCTCTTCTCTGGGCTCTGCAGGGGGCAAGGGGAAGACCTGCCCCCTGCAGAGCCCAGAGTGTTTGGCAATTCCTTGAAAGGCCTGGGCATTATGTGGGCCACTGGCAGCAGCATGGAAACAGTGACTCGAGTGGAAGTTGGGGGGTTCAGGGAGAAAAGGACACGTGAGAGAGAGAGATGTGCTATGCTGTAATGGTGCATGGTGGGCAGAGGTGCTGACACCCAGGGTCATACTTTGTTTGCTCATTTTCCTGATTCCGTTGTTAACCATAGGGAACCAGGCTCCAGCCCCTCGAGGTTTCCAGTGGCAGTGTGCAGTGGGGGTGGAGACTCTGTGTGGGAGAGTGAAACATGCCATGATGGTGCACAGGGAGCAGAGGCACTGATGCCCCCGGTCTGAATTTAGCAGTGCACTTTCCTGATTCCATTGCTCACCAGAGGGAACCAGGCTCCAGCCCCTTGTGGTTGCCAATGGCAGTGTGTGGTGGGGTTGGAGGCACTGACATCCCTTTGATTTTAGCAGGTGCACTGCCTTTACTCTGTTGCTCGCTGGAGGGAAGCAGTCTCCAGCCCCTTGGGGTTGCCGGCAGTGGTGTGTGGCAGGGGGCAGAGGTGCTGACATCCCTGGACTGATTCTTTGGCAGGGTACATCTTCCTGACTCTATGGCTCATTTGAGGGAACCAGACCCCAGCCCCTCAGGTTTTTTGGACAGAACTGCTAGTGGATCTCTAGTATTAGGTCACTGAAGACCCTTTGAACTCTCCCTGTTGAGCACTGATTGTACTTCCTGGGACAATTAGATTGGAACTCTTGACCTGGGCTGTCCATCTGGCAACCCGCCAAGGTTGAGTGGTGGTTGTTTTGTAGTGGGAGGGACTGATTTTCTTTCTCCAGCTATTGCTGGTGGGGGTGGGGTACCACATTTGCTTTTATCTCTCCCCAGCTGAGATTTCAACCTAATACCATAATTCATTAGGACTGGATAGAAGCTGGCTGACTACAAGACAGAGTCAGCTTAGGCTATCACACCAAGCAGGTCCTCAGAGTCTCTGTCTGCAGTCTGAAAGGAACCTATGTAAAGCTGTAGGGGAAAAGCCACCATCACCAGTCCTAGCTCATTGGTAGAAGGCTGGTTAGCTCCACTTCCTGAGGCCCACAATCTAATCTCACCCTACTAGTTTTACTAGCCAATCTGTGGAAAATAATCAGGGGGTGGAACCGGCAGAAGAACTCTGGCAACATGAATAATTAGAGTAGATCAATTCCCCCAAGGAATGACAAAGGAGACACAACAGAAGATGCCATTCACAGACAAATGGCTGAATTACCAGAAATAGAATTCAGAATATGGATGGCAAATAAAATGAATAGAATGGAGGAAAAGATGGAAATAGAAATCCAAAGAATTGTGCAAAATTTGTCTCAAGAAATGAATGAATTCAAAGACAAAATAACCAAGGATATGGATATAATGAGAAAAAAGATAGCAGGGCTCAAGGAAATGAAAAAGTTATTTGAGGAGCTTCACAATATAGTAGAATCCCTCTGTAATAGTTGAGTAGGCAGAAGAAAGGATCTCTGAAATTGAAGACAAGCCTTTTGAATGATTCCAAGCATTCAAAGAGGCAAACAAATGGAAAGCAAAAACAGTTAATTCCCTGAGAGAGTCGTGGGATCATTTCAAAAGATCAAACATCCAACTTATAGGGAGGAACTTATTCCTGAAGGAAAAAAGGAAAAAAGAATTCAAAAGATCAAACATCCAACTTATAGGGAGGAACTTATTCCTGAAGGAAGAAAGGAAAAAAGAATGGTCCCAAAGGCACAGATGCTCTACTCCAACATATTATGGAAGAGAAATTCCCAAGCATTGCAAGGGATACAGAAATTCAGATAGTAGACAAGTTTCAGAATCCCAGCAAGACTCAGTCCAAATAAAACATCTCCTTGACACATTGTAATTAAGTTTGCCAAAGTTACTATGAAGGGGAAATCCTGCAAGCAGCCAGATGTAAGGAAAGCATTACTTACAAAGGGAGAAATATTAGAATGACTGCAGATCTTTTTCTTTCTTTCTTTCTTTCTTTTTTTTAAGGTTGTTCTTTAGTCTCAGATGACTTGTTTTCTCTTTCTTTCTTTTTTTTTTCAGTTTTGGCCAGGGCAGGGCTTGAACCCTCCACCCCTAGTATATGGGGCCAGCATTCTACTCCTTGAGCCACAGGTACCACCTGAATGACTACAGATCTTTCAGCTGAAACTTTTTAAGCCAGAAGAGGATGGTCATCAACCTTCAATCTTCTAAAACAAAATAACTTTCAGCCAGGATCATATATATTCAGCTAAACTGAGTTTCATTTGTGATGGAGAAATCAAAGATTTTACTGACATACATATATTGAGAAAATTTGCCATAACTAAACCCACTCTCCAGTAAATACTCAGATACATTTTACATAATTTTACAACCAAAGTAAATTCACCCAGAATTTATCAAACAAAACCTAACTTCCACAATGGTGAAAGAATTAAAAATATCCACTGGACCTTTGAAAAACATGATGGCCAAAACACTACCATACCTATAAATTCTCTTAATTAATGTGAATGGCTTAAATTGTTCTCTAAAGAGGCATAGGATGGCTGACTGGATACAAAAAACCAGGACAGGTATCTGTTAACTACAAGAGATGCATCTTACCTCAAACGATAAAAAAAAAAAAAAAAAGACTCAGGGTGAAGGGATGGACATCTATAATATAGGCAGATGGAAATCAGAAAAAAAACAGTGGTTACAATTTTATTTCCAGATACAATAGGATTTAAACTAACAAAGATAAGGAAAGACAAGGATGGACACTACTACATATTTGTCAAGGGAAACACTCAACATGAAGAGATTTCAATAATTAACATTTATGTGCTCTACCTAAATGCTTCTTAATTTATAAAGAAAACCTCAATGGATATGAACAATTTGATATCTTCCTGCCCTATAATAGTTGGAGATTTTAACCCCCCTGTGTCAGTTCTGGATAGGTCCTCCAAGAAGAAATTAAACAAATAATGGACTTAAACTTGACCCTAGAACAAATGGTCTTAACAGACTTAATAGACTCTACAGAACATGTCATCCTAATAAAACTGAATGCACCTTCTTCTCATCAGCCCATGTATCATCCTCCAAAATTGATCATATTTTAGGACACATGTCTACTCTCAACAAATTCAAAAGAACAGAAATTATTCCTTGTATATTCTTAGACCACTACAGAATGGTGGTCCAGCCCTCTACAAATACCTGGAAGCATGCCACCCCCCTAAACTCAATCAGAAATAATTAGAAATTTTGAATAGACCTACATCAAGCACTGAAATATCATCAATAATACAAAATCTCTCAAAAAAGAAAAGTCCAGGACCAGATGGCTTCACATCAGAATTCTACCAAACCTTCAAATAGCAACTAGTACCAATATTGCATAACCTTTTCTAAAACATAGAAAAAGAAGGAATCCTCCCCAACACATTCTATGAAGCAAATATCACCTTAATCCCTAAACTAGGAATGTACCCAACAAAGAAAGAAATGATATTCATTATCGTTAATGAATATCATTGCAAAAATGTTCAGTAAGATCCTAGCAAACAGAATTCAACATTACATCAAAAAAATTATACACCATGATCAAGTTGGTTTTATCCCAGGGTTACACGGATGGTTCAACATACATAAATCTATAAATATAATACACAACAGAAATAAAATAAAAAACAATGACCATATGATTCTATCAGTTGATTCTCAAAAAGCTTTTGATAATATCCAGCATCCTTTCATGATCAGAACACTTAAGAAAATAGGTTTAGATGGGACATTTCTTAAACTGATAGAGGCTTTCTACAGCAAACCCACAGCCAATATATTGAATGGAGTAAAATTGAAAACGTTTCCACTCAAATGTGGAACTAGACAAGGATGCCCATGGTCACCACTGCTGTTTAATGTAATAATGGAAGTCCTAGCCATTGCATTCAGGCAAAAGATTGGGATCAAAAGTATTCAAATGGGGTCAGAGGAGATAAAAACTTACTCTTTGTGGATGACTTGATTTTATACCTGGAAAACTCCAGGGACACAACTACAAAGCTCTTAGACATGATCCAGGAATATAGCAGTGTCTCAGGATAAAAAATCAATATTTACAACTAAATAGCTTTTATATATGCCAACAATAGTCAAGATGAAAATATAACCAAGGAATCTATTCTTTTTACAGTAGTGCCAAAGAAGATGAACTACTTGAGAATTTATCTAACAAAGGAAGTGAAAGATCTCTATAATGAGAATTATGAAACCCTGAGAAAAGAAACAGCCAAAGATTTTAACAAATGGAAGAACATGCCATCCTCATGGCTAGGAAGAATCAACATTGTTAAAATGTCCATACTACCAAAATCAATCTACAGATTTAATGTAATCCCTATTAAAGCACCAATGTCTTACTTTAAAGAACTTGAAAAAATAGTACTTCATTTTATATGGAATCAGTAAAAACCTTGAATAGCCAATATATTATTCAGAAATAAAAATAAATCAGGCAGCATCACATTACAAAACTTCAGATTACACTAATTCTATAGTGATCAAACAGCATGGTACTGATACAAAAATAAAGATGTAGATGTATGTACAGAATACAGAAGCAAGAGATGAACCCAAGCACATCTCATCATTTGATGTTTGATAAGTCTAACAAAAACATACATTGGGGACAGATTTCACTATTTTACAAATGGTGCTGAGAGAACTGGCTAGTGATCTGTATGAGACTGAAACTGGACCCCCACCTTTCACTATTAACAAAAATTGATTCTCACTGGATGAAAGATTTAAACTTAAGACATGAAGCTATAAAAATGCCAGAAGAGAGTGCAGGCAAAATGCTTGAAAAAATTAATCTGGGAAAATATTTTGTGAGGAGGACACCCCCACCCCCAGCAATTGAAGCAACACCAAAAATATATTACTGGGATCTGATCAAACTAAAAACCTTCTGCATGGCCAAGAGCACAGTAAGTAAAGCAAGCCTCCACAATGGGAGAAGATTTTTTGCAGGTTATATTTACGACAAAGGTCTAATAAATAGAAACCACAGAGAACTCAAACTAATCAGTAAGAAAAGAACAAACAATCCCATTTCTTTGTGGGCAAGAGACTTGAAAAGAAACTTCTCTGAAGACAAACAACAGGTACATGGCCTACAAACACATGCAAAAATGCTCATCATCTTTAATCATCAGAGAAATGCAAATCAAAACGACTTTGAGATATCACCTAACTCTACAAGATTAGCCCACTTCACAGAATCCCAAAACTGCAGATGTTGGAGTGGATATGGAGAGAAAGGATCACTTTTATATTGTTAAGAGACTGTCAACTAATACAGCCTTATTGTAAAGAAGTATGGAGAAATCTCAAGGAACTAAAAGTTGACCTTCCGTTAGATCCTGCGATATCATTACTTGTACCTACCCAGATGAACAAAAATCATTTCACAACAAAGATATTTGCACCAGAATGTTTATTGCAGCCCAATTCACAATATCCAAGTCATGGAAGCAGCCTAAATGCCCATCAACCCGTGAATGGATAAACAAATTGTGGTATGTGTATACCATGGAATACTATGCAGCCATTAAAAGAGGGAGACCTTACATCTTTTTTGTTTACCTGGATGGAGCTGAACATATTCTTAGCAAAGTATCTCAAGAATGGAAAAAAAGAATCCAGTGTACTCAATACTATTATGAAACCAATATATAAACACTTACACATTCATATGAATGATAAAACATAAATATAGTCCAGAAAGAAGGAGGGGACGAGTATAGAGAGGGGAAGGGAGGGGGAAAGGGTGAGTGGAGGGAGGGAGGGGTGGAATCTTACCTAACACCCACAAATCTTCACAAAACTAAGTAAGTGAGGTGATGATTATGTTAATTAGTTTGATTTAAGCATTCCACATTATATAGGAAATCATCACGTTACACCCCATAAATGTATACAGTTATGATTTAATAAAGATTAAGTAAAAAAAAAGAAAACAGGATATTTTCCACATATTTGGTACTTTAGACCTTCAATTCTGCAATAAAAATAAACAAAAATACTAAAGGGGGGACTTGTATAAAAGCTAGTATGGATCATTAAAATATTTACAATTATGTACATCACAATATAATTATATGATAGGAGAAGAGTTATAGCATGATTTCTACTCTTGATAAGATAAAATTAGAAATCAGTCTTTAGAAATGTTCAAAATACCTACTGACAAAATGCCTCTGTTGATGAAGTGAATGGACAGTTACATATTTGACTGGTGAGTCTAAGTACTACTTTTGGTTGAAGTAAAAAACTGTATCCATATTTGCCACTTTGGATATGTTATGAGAAAAAAAAGAAGGCCATTTTGAAAATAGTTATTTATAGAGACTTTATATCATTTTATTAGTGTTGTTTAAATGTCAATGCTTAGCTGATTAATTTCAAAATATAACTATTGATCATAAACCATAAGTTATAGTTTCTGTTTTCTGTATGACAAAACAATATATATTTATTTTTATCAAGCAAAACTACATGATAATTTTTAAGTTAATTTTGTGTTAACAAGTCTCCTAAAAATATGCAGTAGACCTCACATTTACATAAAATTAAAGATGCATCAGTAAATGCAAATAAATGCAAAAAAGGAGTATTTTAATTTTGATTCATGATTAGTATCAACCATCACCATGTGATAATAATACAAAAGCAGAATCCTGCATTCAGTGTGTAACAAATGGCTGTGAGTTATTTATAGATCAAGTATCCTGATTAGTTAATCAATTTATTTTTGAAAATATATTTATTGATTCATATTTCAAAGTCTTTTTTCAAGTATAAGATCTTTAAAAATGTCTTAATATTACTAACATACCCACTGACTATTGCAATTCTGCCTTATGACGAGAACAGCAAAATGATTTACTTCACTTGGTGTATTATCAATGGTATAAATTGACTGTTAACCTTTATTGATTTGCATTTCCTATTTAATGTTCAACTTGGAAACAGAAGAAAAAATTATTTTATAGTAGGAAAGAATGCGCAATGTTAATTCTAAACTAATAGGGGAGATCATTTACTACTCATTATTGTGTCTGTTCCCCTTAGTAACTTTACAGATCTTGAAAGAGCACCACTAGTTTTAGAACAAAAGTTTCCTAATTCTAGAGAGGGATCCTATTGAAACTTACTCTTCTAATCTCAGAAATTATAGCACCTTAATATTCTTATACTAGGATTACAGTAGAGTTGTTGTTTTTTTGTTTGTTTGTTTGGAGACAGAGTCTCATTAAGTCGCCCTGGGTAGAGGGCTGTGGCGTCACAGCTCACAGCAACCTCAAAGTCTTGGGCTTAAGCTATTCCCTTGCTTCAGTCTCCCAAGAAGCTGGGATTACAGGAGCCCCCACAACACCCGCCTTTTTTTTTTTTTTTTTGTCGGTGTGGTTGCAGTTGTGGTTGTTCAGATGGCCCTGGATGGGTTCAAACCGGCCACCCTCGGTGTACGTGGCTGACGCCATAACTGCTGTGCTATGGGTGCTGAGACATACAGTAGAGTTTTGATCTTTCATTCCTATAACTTATTTTTAATAACATTGAATTGAATTTTGACTTGTCCTCACTGTTTGGAGTTTTCTTAGTATTAAATACAGTTGGAAAGCCCATCAAACACATACTAGTATCAAGAAAATATTTTCTTTATATGTAATGAAGGCCATGGAGAAGGTAGCATATAACTACTTTCAGTGCATCTCAATTTGTTATTGTTTACAAATGCTAATAAAATTTCTGAGCTGGTCCCAATTTCAAATATTTTTTCTTCTATGCTTATAGGTCACCCAAGTAACCCAGAAATTGCAATATTTTGACATACTAAAATACAAGTTACCTTTCCAATATATATTTCTTTCAAGTGGAAATGGAATAAAATTCTTTGACAACGGTATCTCTTGATACTGCATTTGGAACCTATGGTTGTATAAAATGTTCCTAGATAATACAGAGTGTAGAATTTTCTTTTCATTATAAAGAGAATCTGTTTTTAGTTTCTGTAGTTAACTTAAGCAGGAGAATTTCCTCAAGTAGGCCATCTTGTATATTTCAAAATTATTTAGTTGCCTGTAGGTCAAGCTCAAGCCCCCTACTGTGCTGTGAAAAATCTCAGGTAGAAAGAACTTTAGCTTCCTAGTGGATATGGGTTTGTAAGTGACTCTTACCACGTTGACAAATCTCTCACTTACACGGGTCTTATTACAACTGATAATTATGTTTCCAGGGTTATTAACAAAGCAGAAATCATTTTCATGTTGATGTGAGGTTTGCCATTTATATCCAATAGAAATACAGGATGTGAGATAAGAAAACGAACAACCCGAACGTTCTAGGTAAACTGCTCTATGGCAGGCTGGAAGGGACAAAGGCATCACAATTTCAAAGAAAGGGTTCTTTGAATAGCATAATCACTTCATCTGTGCTGCAGATTAAAACTGATTGTTACGGGGCGGTGCCTGTGGCTCATGGAGTAGGGCACCGGCCCCATATACTGAGGGTGGCGGGTTCGAACTCTGCCTCGCCGAACTGCAAAACAGAAAAATAGCCGGGCGCTGTGGAGGGCGCCTGTAGTCCCAGGTACTCGGGAGACTGAGGCGAGAGAATTGCCTAGCCCAGGAGTTGGAGGTTGCTGTGAGCTGTGATGCTACTGCACTCTATCGAGGGCGATAAAGTGAGACTCTATCTCTACAAAAAAAAAAAAAACAAACAAAGAAAAAAAACTGATTGTTACCCATGAGAGCAAGACTTTTAGAAAATAAAACACAGGAGAGGTGCATTTTTATAGAAGAAAAGAAAAGATAGGCCTGGGAAACCCTGGGGATTCTAGGAGGTCATACGGTAAAATAATGATACAGACGTTTAACGAAGAATAGAAATATAAAAAGGAAAATTGTATGGACGTGGATGTAAAGTGTATCCCACGTTCGGAGAGCTGTTGTGCAAGGATGCTGACATCCTTTGAATCAGCCATGCTGTCACTAAATAATCCAGCACTTTCAAGTCGTGTGTTATGCTTCACAGTCAGAAATGCCCCGTTCTTACCCCATCTCTTCTGGAATTTCGGGGATCCTTCCCACCCTTCAGTGCCGCCTTCCCGCTTATCCTGTTCTCTCCCTCCTTTGTTCCTGCAGCAACGTGCTGCAGTAGGTCTGCCTTTTCACTTTGCGCGGCTTTATAAGAGTTTGCTTACGCGTCTGTTTCTTCCATTAGGTTTTCAGTTTCTCTTTGTGGTCTTTATAATTATCTCACTTGACATAAATCAAGCAGCGAATAAATATTTTTTATTTCATCTTTAAATTGAAACAAGATGGAAGAGGATCGGGCAACCTCGGGTAGCATCCTCTGCTGGCCCGGGCAGCATTTAGCTGAGCTGATTCTAATGGTATTTCAGTTTACCTGTGTGCATGATTCAGGGCAAGGTCAGGTTTTCTCATCCGTAGATAGCAGGTAACAAGCTTTGTCTCGATGAAACTCGCCACGCTTGCTATGTCTTCAGCTGACGCCTCAAATGGTTTTCCCAGAGCTGCCCCTTTGCTGCAAAGCTTAAAAAAATACAATATTTTTAATTTCCTAATAACCTTGTCATACAACTTATCTTTTAAAGAAGCAAAATATGTATATGTGCATGTACTTTTTCCATACTACAAGTGAAATATTAATATTTTGATTGTAAATTAAATAAATAAATTGTTTCTGCTCACTGTTATGGACTATAATATAAAATAAGAGACACATTTTACTCTACAATGCTTCCTGTAAAATGTTTTAAAAGTACGATAGATTTTAAAGGAGTGCCAATTGTTAAGAATGTCTGTTTTAAAAATAAAGCACACAATAAGCAAAGATATTAACAGAAAGCCAGGCATAAATCATATTAAATACCAGTGCTTTTATGAAAACCCAGCTGAGCATTGCTCCAGCACACTACCGAGTTTGATTTAATACAATAAGGGGTATCGGAAGTAAACTCCTAGGAGCCATTAACATGATCAGTGATTAATTTGAGTCTGAAATATATTCTCTAGGATGTTATTGAAAGAAAAGAAGTGAAAATTTATTAGAATTTATTGGCAGAGGCCACAGTATCTGAAAAACATGGCAAGAATGTGGAATTCTTAATAAAAATTCCAGGAAGTCAATGGTTTCTGGGCATTAGAGATAAACTGTAGAGGAAGAAAATAATTAATTTTTTGTGAGAACCCCAAACATTAAGAAGTGTCAATAATATGACAATGGTAGATGGGCCCTTTTTGCCCCGCGGAGTTTGCTACTTTTCCTTGGAATTAAGGTGAGTGGGAGGGTAGGGACCCCAGCTGCCAGGCAGCACCCGCGCAGGGCACCTGCTTCTCTGCCCCTTGCCACCCTGGAATGTGCCTGCCCCAGGAAAGACTTTCTAACTGGAGATAGTGATGTTTATATATCTTAATATAAAATTTATTTTATTATAAATCCTGTTTAAATGATATAGTTCAAAATAATTTTTGTTTCATCAACTCGAGACTGGTTAAGTTGTTTAAGTGTGGCTATATTCTGTTTTAAGACCTATCTCCCTTCTTTATTTCATCCCCAAACTACAAGCTAAAAAAGAATACAGACTCTAGGTTCTCAGTGCCTAGAGTCTGAGTTGGCAGTTATTTGATGCCATTATCTTTGCTTGGGTATCCTACTCATTCTGGAGATTCATATTATTTTAAAACCTTTTGCAAGTTGAAATGAGTGAAAAATATTACGTTATTCACTCCCTCAGTAAATATTTATTGACTAGCTACACTATGTTCCAGATAAGATTGCTGCCTCTACATTTTATTTTGAATTAATTAGGTTTTTTTTACATAAATTTTGGCTATTTTTAGCTGTGTATAAACTTGTTTCCTATTTCTTACCTATTTCCATCAGCATGTTAATCTTTTTCCTATTAATTATAATGCTATTTACATCTATAAGCTATTATTTATTTTCTGGTAATAACTATACATACCAGGTATCTGATCAAATGTCTCCAAATTATCCTTTAGAAAAGTGTTAACGTTTATCCATGTTTTTATAAAGGCTCTCCAAAGTGAACCTTACAAAACACTTTTCTTGATTATTTTGAGAAAAAAAAGCAAAGACTATTTTGTGGAAAATACATTCAAAACTACTTTAGTCAGTGCTAAGTTTGGGTGCTTCATAAACATCACCTGACAACTTTGGTAATAAAAGAGGGAAATTGTTTAATGCAGATACAGATGATTACTGAGAATCAAACCTCCGTCAATGTGGTTGTAAATAGCCCTGAAAATATAATTCAAAGACGTGTTACAGTATGAACACACTAACGTGACACAGTTTCTCTCTTCTACCAATCTGATCCCACGGGACCCACAAATGCCTAAGCATACAGTTCTCTGGAATAAAAGGTTGTTTTGTATGACATAACTATAAACCGAAAATCAGTGGGAAACAAAATTAGTAGAAATTTTATAGTTTTATTTATTAAATAAAGGTCTAGACCTTCTCAATTATTTTATTCTTTTAAATGAAATCAACATTTTTCCCCAAGTTGTAAATACCCCAAACTCCTCTTCCCATAAAATCTTAAAAAACAAAAAAAGAACAAGCTACACATGTGCTCCTTGTTCTTTCTTAGCACTCTGTCTGTGGGATGGATGCAGAGGTCATTCATGGGACAGCTTCCATATGAGGACGCTCCTTGGCGGTGGACAGAAGCAGCCCTCAGGTTTTATAACATTAAAGGCTTTGTCTATAAATGGAGAGAAAGTGAAGAATAAATTCCTGATCTTCTAATGCCTATAAAAGTCTCTATTTGTGTAAGATTGGAGGCCAGAAAAGGGATAAAAATGATCAATCAAACGATCAATCAAAGAGTGCTTTATTCTCTTTCAAAATAGTACATCTTTAAAATAATCTTTGTGCTATGGAAAACTGTTAAATGTGTTGATGTTAAAGGTAGAATTATAGGTACCTGTAGACAAAATGCTGGAGTCAGGAACATGAAGAATATTTCAAATATTTTACAGAATTTAAAAATGTCTACATAGACTTTATACACACAGAGAAATTAATTCTCCAGAGATCAAAGACTTTAATGTAGTGTGAATTTGTTGGAATGTAAGAAGGGTGACTTTGTTAAACTTATATTTATCTAAAACTATATAGTTTAAATCTCTGGCAAAATAAATCATGGAGTTAAAGAATAAAAAACTTATAAATTGCCAGAATCAGCATATCAGTGAGAAGAGTTTTGATTAGGAAAAATTAATGTTAGGTATTAATTTTCTATTTCAAAGAAGAACCTTACAATATTTTTGAACTCAGTATGGACAAATTTAAAGTGGACTATTAATG
Source organism: Perodicticus potto (assembly GCA_963574655.1). Taxonomy (NCBI): domain Eukaryota; kingdom Metazoa; phylum Chordata; class Mammalia; order Primates; family Lorisidae; genus Perodicticus; species Perodicticus potto. Next base: position 40,509 of record CAUYRH010017429.1, read on the forward strand.
TAAGGAAAAATGGTAAGAGAAGCAGAGAATCAGGTGCCCTGCACAGCCAAATTATTATTTATTTATTTATTTTTTTACTTTGTGAGAACATTTTTGATCCATATTTAGAAGTTTTCTCCTAACCCTTCAAATATGCACCACAGGTGTGATTTTTGTTGTCTTCCCAAAGGTCTTTGTGATATAGCCCACTCTTTTCCATGCAAGTGTGTGTGTGTGTGTGTGTGGCTATTAGTATTATTTTTTCTTTACTTATTTATTTCTAGCACTTATGTATTGGGAACACACAATATTCTCTCAGAATATTTGGACCAGTCATAGGCAACTAATGTATGAAAGGGACATACTTTCTGTTTCCACGAAGTGTAAAATTCTAGTAGGAGGCATTAAATCTGAGGCTGATATGGTAAAATGTAACTTTTAGTTGTCCTGAGAGTAGATACATTGGTGTTTGTTGTATTATATCATACAATGGTAATAATGGATACAATAATAATGGATAAATACTTATAACGTACCTATTCTGCATTAGGTACTATGCTAAATGCTTTATGTGTCAGTTACAATAATGAATTTAATCCTCACAACATTTTAGGATCCTTTGAGGTAGGTGTTGCTATGTCCGTTTCCAAAAGAAGAAACTGAGTCTTAGATTAAATACCTTTTCAGATATGCAAACTTATAACAGTCAAAGGTAAGATTTTAACTTAGAATAGGTAGAAGAACATTTCTCTCTTCTCTCTATCCCTCCCCCCATCTCTTTTTCCTCTGTTTTCCAAGGACAAACGAATCAGAACGGGGACACAATTTAATCTGGGGCTGGTTAGTACCTTGGATAGCTCCCAGGGCACTGTTCCCAGATGAAGTCCAAGGCCTCCTTGGAGCCTTTGTTTTTAGAGCATCCCAGCTATCTGGTGGAATTTGTCTTCCCTATTCCTCCTTTCAGTGGGTCACTGGACATTAAGAGGCTCAACTATCTTTATTTAATAACTCATTTATCAACATTTATTTAATATCATCCAGAAAACACTTCGTGGCAGGCTAGAGGGAGCATGTATGGAGGACTCTAGACCAATACAGAGCCCACGACTGGGGTGCCTACTCTTCATGTTGCTCCAATACCTTTCCTTTGCCCTAACATGAATATTGTCTATTAGAAAAGAAAGATGTGCCTTTTTTAGCTAGTAAGTTACTCTACAGGGATTTTTAATGGCCCAAGAGCTGTTGGAGACTTGTAATAACACATTTTAAAGACTTAATCAGGAATCTAAACCAACAAGGATTAGTAGTAAAAATTTAAATAATTTCACAATGTGGAGGTATAATTGATTTCTTTCGTGATTTTTGTTTAGGCAAAGATATTGTTTAGTCATACATTTTCTCTAAAATTCATTTTACTTTTCTTCACACAATTGTGAGTGTTACAGTTGCTACAAGTGCACCCACGCATACACGCACACACATACACATATAGCAGACAAGATAACTCTTCCCCTTGATTTACCCAGGAACCAGAATAATAAGGTAAAAAAAGGCCTGTTTCCTTTTTTTTTTCTAACCCCTCCCCCTTCTCCCCAGGTAAAAATTGGGCCAGTTTTTTGCTATGTTAGCAAAGTATTTGCTCTGCCTCACAATTTCCCCTTAATTGTCTGGGTTTCTGAAACTTTACTCTTTCCAGGCTTATAAACAAGGAAGGATCACAAAAGAATATAACAAGTTAGCAATCACGTGTGTTTTCAGATTCTTTCTTCTTTAAAGACACTGCTAACCAGATGTGTGCTATCCAGCAGAGGCTTTGTTCTGTTCTGTAATCCTACTAGCAAACTTTTGTATCTGTTCCTTATCATATTCTGGAAAGAATTCCATGAAGCATCTCTGAAGAAGGGGGAAAAATGGCAAAACAGACCAAGAATTTCATGAGAAAGCATTTCAGGACTAAAACATAAAAAGAAAGTCCCACATATTTTGAGTGGTGTGATATATCTTGATTTTTAGTTTGGGATTTTTAACTGAAATTGAGCAATAACACTAATAAAACCAATCTGCTCTACTTCTTTCGGTCCTTGAAAGAGAGAGGAAATTATTGGTTGAATTTGCAGATGTGTCCGCTGATGCTCAAAACATGTATGTTCTTTCTCACCGTGAGCAGGTGAGGTCAGGTTTTCTGAGTTTCTTTCTAAGCTATTTCTACTTCACTTATCTGCTTTGTACTTTATAAAACTAAACTGTCTTCTTTTAACACCGAGTAGAATATTAGGAATTAAATTATGAGACAAAACAATAGCAAAATAAAAAATTAGCTTTAAATATGTAAGCATCTGAGGTTGATTGAGCCCAAATTTAAGATGCTAAAGATACTCAGTTTAATATAATACACAATCTTCTAGAAAGCCTTTCCAGTTTAGGCTTGTGTGGAGAGAGTTACAGAAAAATGAATAATATGTTATATTTACATTAATGTGAAGTAATTTAGAAACTTAATGATTAAAAGATACATTTTTATTATAATGATTAATAAATCATGGTTAATTGTTATTCAGTAAATGCATATTTCTAACATTCCTGAGTTCTGGATGTACTTGTTTAAATAGGTTAATCATTTTTGTAGAGTGTTGTTCTCATATATATCCAAGTCAATAGTGCAAAAGTATTCATTATCTGTGACCAAATTATAATGAGAGCTGAAATTAATACATACGAATCGATGAAACACCACTCAAAGTTTAAAATTATTTCTGAAAATAATTATTTCTATTGATCAACAAAATGGTTATGAAGAGGAAATTTAGCGCTGGCTGGGTCTATTTTAAAACTAAAATAATATTGCTGTTGTTTAATACGTTGGATTCAATAGGAGGGGTCATTTTTTAGCCTGAACATATCTTGGAATTTTCTTCACAATAAAATAATACTTTTAAAATATTGTCCCTTAAACCATTTTCATCCTATATTAACTGTACTCCAAGACTGAATTATTGTACACAGTTATGACTCAATAAAAAATAATTAAAAAAAAAATAGAAAAACTAAAACAAAACAACAAAAAAAATAATGTTTCTGTTCTGTGTTAATAACTTTGTCAAACCTCTAAACCATTCAAAACTTCAGAGGAATAATTTTTTTAAAAAAATGATATATTCTTATTATGAAAGACTCATGCAATTCATCAAAGTACAAAAAGGAAAAATAAACTTAGAATTCCATTACCTAGATAAAATATAGAATTATTACTATATTCTCTGTGGGTATTATCTATTGTTTTACATGAATGGATAGTGTAACAATTAAGAATACTTTCAACATTAAGTTACTAAAAACCAAATCGATAGTGGTTTAGGTAAATAAAGATTACTTTTCCTTTCCTATATAAGAAGTTTGGAATAGCACAGAAAGTCAGTGATGAAATCAAAAAACTCTTTGTATCTTTTTGCCATATTATTAGTATATTTCTTTTGTAGATTTTGTAGTGCTGTCCTGAGGTATGCTGTCCTTTATTCTCAAAAACACAAATATTCTTCTAGGGAATTCTCAACTCCAGTAGATATCTGCTTATAGCTCACAGGCCAGACTATATTACATTTCCACACCTAGCTATATGTGGAGCTGAGAACACTTGAAATTAGCTTTTACAAACTTTATAAGAGGAGAAGGTAGTAAGGTAGGTATATATATTATTATGCTTTAATATTAGTTATTAGTAATATTAAAACATTAATATGTGCTACTAAAATCAATCATATTTAAGCTTGAAATTTTTTAAATAAAATATTTTAAATTTAATTATATACAAGGAAGAAACTCACCATGAAACTTAAGAAAACACTGAACTTCTCATAAATATTTTCTCATTAAAGTAGTTCTTATTTTTAAAGAAATGTTAAGATTAGAAAAGTCAGTGAAAATCATTAAGTTTAAATCATGTATCTTAAACACCATATTTAAATTTTTACTGAATTGATTAACTTGCGATGTAAAATTTTAGAATGAGCTCAAATTCGTGTGTTTGTATGTCTTAGCTACATATTCAAGTTCCTCGTGTCTTGATGTGGTATTGTCAAGATAGCAAACATTTATATTCTTTTTGTGACTGTAATTCCCATCATTGTTTATTTGTTTGTTTAAATTGATCAATATTTTTTCCATTCATAGTATGATGATTTTTTCTTCCTGTTCATTATCTTTGGTTCTTAACTTGATTTTTTTGATGGAGCTTCTTAAAAAAGACCTGTTATTAAATTATGAATTATTCAAATAGTTTAGCCTGTAAGAATACCTATCCACTGTCTTCATGACTATTTTCCAAAGTGTCTACTTATAACATCTTCCGTCAGAGTTTCTTTCACTCAGAATTTGGCCATTCCTTGTCTTCTGGCATTATAGGTTGCTATGGAAAATCTTAGGATAGCCTGTTTATCATTTCCCCATTTTTGATGAGTTGCCTTTTCTGTACACATTCTTGGGGAAAAGTAGCTACGTTTGGGGTAACAGAACGAAAGACCCCAATTATAAGTCATTCACTTGATATTCATTTGTAAAGTGCTTTAATCTCATTTCATTTAATCTCCACAATAATTCTGTAAAAGAAATATTATCTACATCTTTTGTAAGATAAAAACTAAAGTTAAAATAGTGTCAGTTATCTTAGAGTAATAAGCTAAAATTGACCTAAAGAAACCTAATTCGAAATTCAGTCTTGTGTTGTATGGCTTTTTCAAGATGATTATGAAAACATAGTTTCTGCATGGCATTTCCTGTACAGTTCAGGAGAATTACAATCATTAGTCATTAAAATTAACTACCGATCATGAGTTGCATGTCTGTTTCTCTCCAAATTCCTGGGCCGAAATGACGTTAGCTTTCAATAGGATAGTAGCAGGATGAGCCCTTGGGAGGTCACAGGGGCGTTCTTTGTGAGATTACTCTCCTTACAAGAGCAGGAACAGAGCCTGCCCTCTGTCTTCTCCAACATGTGAGGATATAATGAAAAGAAGGAAGGGACGTCTGAACCCCAGAAGAGGGTTCTCACCAGAACCTAACCTTCTTGGCACCCTGGTCTTGGACTTCCAGACTCGATTACTATGAGAAATAAATTTCTGTTTTATAGCCATTCATTCTATGAGACTTTTTTAGAACAGCCTGAGATTACTAAATGATATAAATGTGTACCACCTAGATTTTATAGAATGATGAGTTTGGCAGGTGTTACCATAAGTCACTGACAACAAACCCCCTTATCAGATGAAAAATTTTTTACCATTCAAATTACGCATAAAACCCTATGTTGAACTGATTATTTTAAAGACTTGGAGTTATACATTATTTTATTCATGGAATTAACGGTACATTGCTAGCCTGAATTACTTTATAAAAAATTCACCCAACCTTTTACTTGCAGTTTTCAGACTTATCTATCATTTTTCTTGTTCTGTGAGGGGATACTCTGACTTACATAAGATGTGATATTGTATAGTTTTATTTACGGTATTTGGATTTTCTCAATTTTATTTACTAATACACTATAATCAGGGGTCTAACAAGTCCACCAATAAAGAGTAGCATTTGCTTTTACCTTCCAGTAAAACATAAAAATATTTTAAGCATAGTTAGCAGTTTAAAAATTAAAGTTCTCTTTGCTTCTCTTTCCTTTTTTCCCAGACAGTTAAAGACTATTTATGCTTTTTAAGACTCTAATGGGGCGATTTTTGCCATTTGTTTTTATCTCACTAAAACAGTTTATAAAATGTATAATTATTTCCTAATAAAAAGGGATTTAACCATCTGTGATTATAATAACAGCAGAGTATTTTCCTAAAGTCATTTATTTGTTATTTATACTGTCATCTCGGTAAATATCTTCTTTAGTTGAATTTGGTCTTTTCATTACTACAATAGTGATTACAATTTCTTGAGTATTCACTAAATTTCAAGTACTCTACTAAATACTTTAAATATATCGTATTTTCAATTTTCACATGTGGCATACAAAACAGGTATTTTTTTTACTCATTTTTAAAATTATAGACCCCAAATTTAGAGACTTTAAATACATAACAAGATTAGTAAGTGGACAGGTCAATATTTGAACCCACATCTGACTTTAAAGCTGTTTTATAACACCTTTACTATACTTCATGTAGCTAACATTGCTTATTAACCTTCAAATACAGTCACAGAATCAAAGATTAGAGATTAATGAATATCATTCAGCTTATTTCTAAGTAACTGTCTTGAGTACCTTCATCAACCTGGACAATTACTCATCAACATTCCAGAGCTGAATGTGATCCTTTACTAGGGGTCTGAATAGAATTTAATTATTACACCCCTTTTTATTTATTTATTTATGTGTGTTTATTTATTTTTTTGATATAGAGTCTTACTATGTTGCCCTCGGTAGAATGCTGTGGTGTCACAGCTCACAGCAGCCTCCAACTTTTGGGCTTAGGTGATTCTCTTGCTTCAGCCTCCCAAGTAGCTGGGACTACAGGCGCCCACCACAATATTGGCCTGGTCATTTTCTTTTTGCAGTTATCGTTGTTGTTTCGCTGATCCGGGCCGGTCTCGGACCCGCCAGCCTCAGTGCATGTGGCTGGCGCTGTAACCACTGTGCTATGGGCACCAAGCCTCTTTTATAATTTTTTTATTTGACACATAATCATTGTAGATTTTTATGGGGTCCATAGGTATAATGTATACTAATCAAATCAGGGCGATTAGCATATCCATCATCTCAAACATCTATCATTTGTGTTGCAAGCACTGATATTCTCCTTATAGTAATGTGAGACTATTTATTATTGCTAACTGTGGGCATCCAATATTGCTGTAGAACACTAGAACCTATTTCTCCTACATAGCTCTTATTTCATATCCTTTAACAAATCTCTTTGTATCCACCCCTTCCACTTACCCTTCCCAGCCTCTAGTATACTCTGTTTTACTTTTTACTTCCATGAGACTGACAATCTATTTTAGCTTCCACATATGAATGAGAACACGTCATGTCTAATATTCCCTTTCTGCTTATTTCACTTAACATAATGTCTTCCAGCTCATCTGTGTTGCTGAAAATGACAGAATTTCTTTCTTTTTTATTGTCAAATGCTATTCTATAGAGTATATACGCCACATTTTATTTATCCAATCAACTGTTGTTGGACGCTTAGGTTGATTCCACATCTTGCCTGTTGCCTGCAGTGATCATGAGGGGAATGACACACTAATTGCCTTTTCTTTGTATGAATGTTTCTTTGACACACTAATTGCCTTTTCTTTGGATAAATGCTCAGTAGTGGGATTATTGTACCAATATAGTACTTCTATCTGTAGGTTTTTAAGAACCTCAACCCTGTTGTCCATAGTGACTACCCTAGTGTGCATTCTTACCAACAGTGTGTAAGAGTTCCCTTTCCTCTATATCCTTGCCAGCATTTGTTACTTTTTGAGGATAGTTATGGAAAATACAGTGAGATGATATCTCATTATAGTTTTGATCTATATCTCCCTAATGATTAGTGAAGTTGAGAGTCCTTTTCATGTTATTATATGTATGGCCATTTTTATGTCTTCTGTGGAGATAAGTTTGTTGAGGTCATTTGCCCATATTTTAATTGGAATTTTTTTTTTTTTTGCTGTTGAGATATTTGAGTTCTTTGTATATTCTGGATATTAATCCCTTATTGGAGGAATAGTTTGCAGATAGCTCTTCCAATTAGATTGGTGCCTTTTCACTCTGTTGATGTTTCCTTTGCTGTGCAGAAGCTTTTAGTTTGTATAATCCCATTTCTTTATTTTTGCTTTTGCACTTGTGCTTTTGAGATCTTATTCATAAAATCTCTTCCAAGTCCAATGACCTGAGTGTTTTCTCTATCTTTTCTTCTAGTAGTCTTAGAGTTTTGAGCCATTTGCTGAGGACATTAATACATATTGAGTTGGTTTTTGTAGAGAATGAGAGGTGAAGGTCTAGTTTCATTCCTATGCATATGATGTTCAGTTTTTCCCAACCATATGTGGATGATACTGTCCTTCCCCTAATAAGAATTCTTGATGTCCTTGTCAAAAATCCATTGACTATAGACATATGAATTAACTTCTGATTTCTCTTTTTGGGGGGAGGGGGTGGTATATATGGCTGTTCTTATACCAATACCATGCTGCTTAGTTTATTATAGCTTTGTAGTATATTTTAAAGTCAGGTACTGTGATGCCTCCAGTTTTCTGTTGTCATTCATGATTTATTTGGCTATTTAAAGTCTATACGGATTTTAGGATTTTTTTTTCCTATTTCTGTGAATAATGTCTTTGGATTTTGATATGGATTGCACTGAATCCTTATATTGCTTTGGGTAGCATGGTAACTTTAACAATACTAATTCTTCCAAACTATAACCAGAATATTTTCCCATTTGTTTGTACCCTCTTCAATATTTTGTAGTTTTCCTTATAGAGGTGTTTCACTGTCTTGATGACATTTATTTCTGGCAAGACTCAATATCATTAAAATGTCTACACTAGTCTACGTGATCTACAGATTTAATGTGCCTCCCCTGAAAACATCACACGTTGAAGGACTTGAAAAAATAGTTCTACTTGTATGGGATCAGAAAAAACCCTGAATAGCCATGGCTAGTCTGCAAAATAAAAACAAATCTGGAGGCATCACATTACTAGATGTCATGGTATACTACATGTTAAAAACAGCATGGTGCTGGTATAAAATAGAGACAAAGATCTATGGAACAGAATGAAGAACCTAGAGATGAATTCAGCTTCATATCACTCACCATCTGATCCTAGACAAACCAAACAAAAGCAAACACTGGGGAAAAGAATCTCTATTTAACAAATGGTGCTGGGAGAACTGAATAACCACATGTAAAAAACTGAAACTAGGATTTCATTTATTATTACTTATAAACATTAACTCATACTAGATAAAAGATTTAAATCTAAGACATGAAATGATAAAAACCCCGGAGGAATTTCAAAGTGAGAAAAACTCTTAATTGTAATGGCATTGGTAAAGGATTCATGAAGAAAATCACATTGAAAACTGAAGCAACAACAAAAATAAATAAATACAATTTGATCAAGTTAAAAAACTTGCACAGCTAAGGACACAATGAACAAAGAAAACAGACAACCTTCAGAATGGGAGAAGATACTCACACATGATGAATTGGACAAGGGGCTAGTGACCAGAATATAAAAAGAATATAAGCCAATCAACAAAAAAGAGCAAACAACCCTATCAATCAACAGGTAAGTGACATGAAAAGGACCTTCTCTGGTGAAGACAGACAAATGGCCAACTAACACATGAAAAACGCTCATCATCCCTAGTCATCAGAGAGATGCCAACCAAAACCACCTTGAGATCACCTAACTTCAGTGAGAGAATGAAAGTTTTTGACTATAAAATCCCCAATTTGGGGAAACAAAAGGCATATGTACCCTTAAGACATGTAATTAACATTATCTTAGTTCAATATCTGATGTTTGAAATTGTATTTCCAATTAGAAGTATTTTTAAGCAGAAGCTGTGCTAAGTATAAGGAATTTTGCATACTTTTCCTGGACAAAAAATTTTGGTTTTTGTAAAGTTTAAATTTCATAAATAAAATATACATTCTCCAATACTTTTTGGAAAATATACAGAAAGCACTGAATATTGATGAATTTCTGGTCGCATATGGTAAGGATAAAAGAGTAAAGAAGAGAGCATCTGATTCCCCAACACTCTAGGTTCTATTTTAGAAAACACACTTTTATGATTATCAGGAAAAAGATTAGAAAGGCATCTTGTATAATGATATTGCAAAAAGTACATGTAAATTTCATTCAGAAATGGTTACTAAATTCATGTAAATTTTATAAAATATTCTAAATCATTGTCTATATTGATTACTTTAAGGAAATAGTTGTAATTAATAACAAATGAAAATTTCTATCATAAGGTTAGCATTGATGGTATAAATTGCAAAACAATTGACAAATCAATAAAAAAATTTCATGCACATTTCTAAGGAAAACTATTTTTATGTTTGGATGCAAAAATGGATCATTGACTAACTTTTAAATTTTAATATAAATAAATGACATCGGGGCACTTTTTAAAATCTATGCTAGCAGGTAAAAACCATGTTCTTATAACAGCAACAGGCCAGGTAATTTTATTGTTTTTAAATAATTATTATTTTCATCAACTAAATTACATGTCTTGGTAGCTAGCTATTACATTTTTACTTATTGTCATTTTACTCTAGCAATTTACATATTATTCAAAAGGTATATTTTGCTGAACTAATTTGTTGCTTATCAATTTTTTTGGATGTTGGCAAAAAATAATATAAATGAATTCAGAAAATGAATTATATTTTATAAGTAGAGGTTTATAATTTTAATTCATTTGATTATTTACCTGTGCTTTGATACTGAAAGAAACCTAGGCTTCAATTTATGAAAGTTTTCTTATCATGCATGGTAGGGTATTAATCATTTCTAATTTCATTAGAAACTTTCATAAATGGGAGAGGGAAAATAATTTAGATAATTTGCACAATGATATATGTTGTATATTTTAAGTTTTTTCTCTTTTCTGAAACAATCATAGAAAATTATAACTGAAAAGGAACTGGTGGGAACTCTCCTACCCTCATCCTCTATTTAAAAAAGAAGAAACATAAGGTCAGGTGCAGTGGCTCACACCTGTAATTCTAGCACTCTGGGAGGCTGAGGCGAGTGGATTGCCTGAGCTCATCAGTTTGAGACCAGCCTGAGCCAGAGCAAGACTTCGTCTCTAAAAAAATAGTGGAATCTTGTGGTGGCACTGTAGTCTCAGTTGCTTGGGAGGCTGAGGCAAGAGAATGGCTTAAGCCCAAGAGTTTGCTGTGAGCTATGACACCATAGCACTCTACCTAGGGTGACAAAGTGAGATACTGTTTCAGAAAAAGAAAAGAGAAGAAGAAACAAAGGTTAATTGCCAAGAAGTGAAGAAAATGACGTAGGTCTCCTTATTCAAACACCAGCCAGAGATTAAAATACCATCAGCTTTTAGATAGAGGCCATTGTAACTGGAGCTATATGATTTCTCACTGTGGTTTTAATTTGTATTTTTCTGGTCACTAGTTATGTTAAGAAGTTTTTCATATACCTGTTGGCCATTTGTATGCGTTCTTCTGTGAAATGTTTATACAGAGCTTTAGCCCGTTTTCAAAAGTCAGATTACTTGACTTTTTTCTATTAAGTTGTCTGAGCTCCTTACATAATCTAGCTGTTAATCCCTTGTCAGATGGATGGTTTGTATCAATATTAATACTTTCTCAGGTAGTAGCGGGGAACTGGGATAAAGTGGGGATGGGTAATGGGTGCAAAAAATATCATTAGATTGAATAAATAAGATCTAATATCTGATAGCACAACATGGTGACTCTGGTCAGAAATACGTTAGGGTATACTTTAAAATTACCCAAGGGTGGAATCGGAATGTTCCTAACACAAGAAATGATAAGATCTTGAGGTGGTGGATACCCTATTATCCCGATTTCATTCTTGCACATTATATGCCCATATCATCACATGTGCCCCATAAATATACACAACTATTATGTACCAGTAATAACTGAAAAAATGATGGGCTGATGAAAGAAGAGACAGTTATCACTGTTGATCTAGGCCCTGATGGGTATCTGGAGGCACTAGGGGGCAGCTAAAAATTCCTGCCAAGAAAATGAGTCAGAAAACAAGCTATGGGAGAAAAAAACAATAGAACGAGGTAAAACACTCAGCACGGGCTCCTTCTCTGTCACCCCGACCGTTTCCTCCAGTCACAGTGTCACACAGATGGTGTTTACTTAAACTTTGTCTCTACTGGTATTATATTTAGTTGACTTTTTTCTATACGCTTGTATTACCCTGGGTGAATATAGATCTCACCATTTTAAACCAGAAAAAAGTTGCTGATTTACGTGTGCTATGTTAGTATAATATGATTATAATAATGGGATGTCTCCACCTGGGAAGCCAACTGGTCAACTTCCAGATCCATCTGTCCCACACTCAGCTATGAGTAAAGACTGATAGAGTCTTAGTAGAAGATAGTTTGATATTATAATTCAAAAGATTAATATGAGTCTAGATATTTAAACTATATCACTCGACCTATATAATGGAAAAAAATTATACTTGTGGATATGTAGCTAAGTGAGATAATGATGCAGGCTCTTCAGAGCATTGTTTATATAACATAACTCAGGAAAAAAATGAATAACCAACGAGGAATTAAATACTATAGGTCCTTGCATCCCCATTAAATTATCATGTAAAAATAAAATGCTGACATGAAATATATTGTTAAAATATTTTATAGGGTAAATTCTAGGACTCAATATGGTATTTCAGTGATATGCATAGCTGGGAGGTCATGTTAAAAGATGTCTGGGTTTCTAGGTGGGGGAAATCATAGTAATTTTTGTTTTTCTGTCAGAATCTTAAAAAAATTCATAAGCCTATATCACTTATATAATAGAAAAAATGCTATTATGTGAGTAAAAATTTATGAGAGATAAAATAATAAAATAGTACTAAAAATAAAATTTTAGCAATAATTAATTGCAGTGTCAATAAGTGCCACACTTTGATAGCTGGCTTCACTGGACTTTATAGAATTTCTTTAAAGATGTTTCTCTTAAGAATGAAGTTAACAGGCTTGGTGTCTGTAGCTCAGTGAGTAAGGGCGCCAGCCACATACACCAAAGCTGGCAGGTTTGAACCCAGCCTCAGTCTGCTAAACAACAATGACAACTGCAATCATAAAATACCCAGGCATTGTGGTGGGCGTATGTAGTCCCACCTGCTCAGAAAGCTGAGGCAAGAGAATCGCTTAAGCCAGAGAGTTTGAGATTGCTCTGAACTGTGATGCCACAGTACTCTACCAAGGGTGACATAGTGAGACTCTATCTCAAAAATAAATTAATTAATTAAATTAAATGAGATTAACAGAAGAAGAACAAAACGATGACCTGGAATGAACAGTCAAAATTGGATCTTTGAACAGCAGTTGGTTGAGCCCAGTGTATTTTTATTCACTTCTATAAAGAGATAGGCCCTTGGTAAACACAGGGAAATGAAGATTATGGGCTCTAGAGGCAGTGAGCAAAGTTCATTTCACCTGTTCGCAGTTCTTCTGTTACACTTCTGAAAGACAAGTTAGCTTTTATTACTTGGCAGTGCCAGTTAAAAATGAGTATGACTTACACCCCCACCCTGTGAAGCAGGTTACGTTCTCCATCGGCAGCTACTTCATCCTATTTCTGATTTAATGGACCCAACCTGCTAAAGGCTGCTGGTTGACCATCTGGCATTACTTTAGTCGCTACCTGCTTTCTAGTTATTTATTATCATTTATAGCTGTGGGCTATCAAGGCAGCCAACATGTCTGCCTCTTGACCCAGTTACTTTAGTTTCTGGGCTGAATTCAGTCCCACACATGGATGGAGACAAATTCCATTTGAGTTTTCAACCAGGGGGAAATGCCTTTTTGGTGGGATCTAGAAAAGATCTAAATAGCAAAATTGTGTTATGAGTAAGGTTTCTTAATGTTCAACAGGCTGGGCAGAATTCCACCTCTCAGTAACCCCATGAGGGTGCTTGTGAGTGTAAAGTAGGATCTTATGCAAGAGTCTAATGTTTATTAGTCATATTCACTTACCTTATAAATCCAAAATTATATCTCCCAATTGTTTTGAAGACAGCTGCAGCAAGCATATGTATCCTTGTGGGTATTTTCAGACTTGGCTTTTATTTCCTAAACTCTTTGGAACAGTTTAGACCCTGGCTACCACAGTGCTATACTGTAGCAAAAAAATCATTCAGAGCATATTATTATTATGATTCACCACAGAGAAAGAACTTCAGATTTAGGAAATTTCCAATGTGGTAGAGAATGGAAAATCTTGAAACAGTGTCGTGACTACTTTGACTGGGAAGGTGAACATTTAGGATGGAGAATGGGGTTTGAGGAACTGATTACTTTTTGTCTGGGAGGGCTGATTCTTAGAGGTGGTGGAATAGATGGATCTAATAATACGAATAGGGAATTAAACTTGGATCTGGCTCCAGAGAGCCCAATTTCCTTTTACTACTAAGACTCAAATATCATTTTGATAGCTAATATATGTATGAATTGTAGAGTGCCCTGCCCAACTTTCATTTTTAACATTATCACAGTATTTATTCTTTTGCTAAGTTGGATTTGTTAGTTAAGGCCAAGATCAACACATTTTCTGTAAAGGGTTAGGAAGTAAATATTTTAGGGTTGAAGCCATAAGGTCTCTGTTGCAACTACTGACCTGTGACTGCAGCTCAAAAGTAGACAGAGAAAGTATGTAAAAAGGCTGTGTTCCCCAGTTTTTATTTCTAGAGACAGGAGGTAGTGAGATTGGCCTGTTTACACCCCTAGCTTTTGCCTCAGCCGCCTTCTTAGCTTAGGGCAAAAAGACTAGAGTTCCTAACCTTTTTTGTATTTTCAAAAACATTCCTAACACCAAGAATTATGTTTTGTATAACTTTGAATCATGTATTTTAAACTTGCAATGCATTAAGTTAAAAATAGGCAAATATTGAAATGTTTTTGAGGTATCTTAAAATTAAGCACTGGTTTTGCTTAATATACAAGTAATGTGACAAACAGTTAAGTAACATGTGTCTGTGTTCTGTGAATGGCCAATGATCACCTTCTTTCTTCACGAGGTACCTTTATAGGGGTCTGTTGTTGTAATATCAAACTAGAGTTTCATATAGGAAGCTGTCTTTTGAAGTGTCTATTGAACATATCCAAACAATTTTGCAAATTATGGATAAAGTGTAAAGCTCTGAGTCATAATGAAGACAAATTTCTTACAATGGGTAATTAGGGATTTTCTAGGGTTAAGGGGGAATACCAGGGAAGCTGGACCCTGGGCCATCCACTCCCTACTCCTAAACCTGTTTTTGTTAGGGTGATATACAAAACAAACCAATCCATATACTTTGGTTTGAAAGTAAATATATTCCATCTTTGATTATTAGACATTCAAAGAGAAAGATAAACCAACAAGCTTCCTTGATCTACTCCTTCAAATGTTTTTTATTTATTCTGTCTTTAATTTCTCACCATTTTATTTCTCTATTATAATATGAATGCCTCATAACCAAATATTATACTAATAATAGCTTGTTTTATCTTGTCACTGGACGACATCGTATGGAAATGTTATAGAATTTCAGAGCTAAAAAGAACTTCAAAGTTATCTGCTACCTCTCATCACTTAACACCAGGTTATAGATTTGTCAAGACTTTCAACATTTTTTGGGTTTTTTTGGAGACGACTGAACTTTTTGCAATTATGTCATTGCCAGAAAACAGTAGTCAGATAACTAAGGTATTTAACACTTTGAATCCTATAATAAAACAGTTTAAAATAGAGAGGGGTTTCCTCAAAAGCAGGTCACCCCCCCAACTACTGAGTCATCTACCTCCTTTGATTTACATGGTGACGGTGGATTATTCAGAGGTGACACGGTCACCCACATTCTAAGCTGACTGAACACAAGCACAGCAGAAGGGATTTTTCTATTAAACCTAGAAAATGTTGTCTGAGAAACAAAAAAAATAAAAAGAAGATAGAACCATCTCTTTTTTTAGGTGAGGTTTTTTTTCTGACCTTTACAAAGTGTATTGCCTGATACGACATAATGAAAACAAAACAAAATATTGGCTCCCCAAGAAAGGGGGATACCCAGCTCCATAGACTCTATATTCCATGAGGCAATTTCATTGTCCTTTTATTTATATATTCTATACTACTTATATCCAATGATGACCGATAGGAATGGTTTCATTGTAAGCAAGATAAGGGGTTACATTATCTATAGATAACTTAAAAATAATCATAAAACTAAGTCTACATTTTTTAAAAACCACAATTCTAAACAATGTCAGTGCTTAAAAATATTTTCCCCCTAAACCCTTTGTTTCTCTAGGCTCTGAATCAGGTAGCGTTGGCAAATTATGGTCTGTGGGTCAAACCCAGAACATAATATAATATAAATACATTTTTCAGTGGTCAACAATAAATTGTTGACTTTTTTCTTTTTTGTTATATAAGTAATACTTCTTGGTCCACAAAAAGCCTAAAATATGTACTATCTGGCTTTTTAAAGAAACATTTTGCCAACCCTTACTTTAAACAATTTCTGTGGTTAATGTTTTATTATTATATAAGTTATAATATATATATGTATATATGCTCAAAATTTATAAGCCTAAAATTAATAGATTTTGTTGTTATTTTAATAACATTGTTAACTTGAAAAAAAAATCACACAGAAAACCCTCAATATATAAGGATTATACTACTTGTATTGGTTTCCAAACTAAGTTTATAATGGTTCAGAAATATTTTTACAAACTTCAGTTACTGTTTGCATTAATTTTTCCAATCCTGTGATACTTATTTCTATGTTTAAACATTTGAAAGAAACAATGATAGCACACTGATCATAAATACAAAGAAATGGAACTGTAGTCGTTAATACTCCAATCCTGACATTTGATGTGACCATAAAAACTTGCGCAAATGGACAGAAGGAGCTTTGAAGAGTGAAAAACAAACTAAAAGTATTCCTTGATATATGCACAAAACCTATGGAGAATATTATTCATGCAACAACAGGATGTAAAGAAATGGATATTTATGCAGAAAAAAGATATATTTTGAAGAATACCAGGAGAAATGATAGAAAGGGGTCTTACATTACCAGAGGACAAAGACGAATATAGTCCTGGTTTTCAGTAAAAATTGATACTTGTTATAAAGAACTGAATCAAATAATGTGAGTGTTTGCCATCATTCGGAAGTTTTTATAGCATGTAATTGAGATTCATGATACATTTTCCAGTGATGTTGTTTTAGTTAAATTCTTTAAAATGTGAAGATACTTAAATGCTCCTACAATCAATTCTAATGAAATAAGGCCGCCGGCAATACTGCAAATTCTGATACTTGGGATGAAATGGGGTTTTCATGAATTTCTGGGCAACTTATTCCTTAATACTTTTCCCACCTATTTGTGTAACTGCTGCTTCATTGAAACTTTTCAAAATTGACGTCCACAAAAGTTGTTTTTCTTCCTAATCAGCTATTAGTGAAGATAAGCCAAGAGTCTATCTACCCGGCCTGTCCATTGTGAACAGGTGGCGGATCTATAGTCGTGAAAGCCTTGGTAAGCAGTGGGGCAGGGAGGTGTAGGTGGGTGAAGGTGGGTGCAAGGGGGTGCAGAGGGGTGCAGGCGGGGTGTAAGCCCCCCCAAATCCCAAGTTAAATCTGATCCGCAGTGTGGGGTGGGGCCCAGAGGCGGATTCCTCAGGAATGGTTTCCGATGCTGTTACCGTTTGTTGTACAGTCTGGATAACTGTCAGCCAAATAAACTTTCCTCTTTATGAATCAGCCGGACTCGGTATTCCTCTAGAGCAGTGTTTTTCAACCTTTTTCATCTCATGGCACACGGGAACCTAGACTTAAACTTTCATGGCACATTTAAATTATGTTGAACGACAACAAAAAAGTATCAATATATATATATACTTGCTGTGCTTTGAACTTCTTTCAAAAATAATTTAATTAATGATCTTTAAAATGTTCTGCAGCACACCAAAGATCCTCTCACCACATACTAGCACACTGGTTGAAAATCACTGCTTTAAAGCAATACAAAATAGACAAGCACTGTATTATTTTTATTTGCTGCTGTGGCGATTTTCTACAGTTGAATGTTTCCCCGTCAAAATTCAGTTGTTGAAACTTAATGGCCAAGGTGGTAGCGTTAACAGGTGAGGCCTTTGGGAGGTTATTATTAGACCGTGAAGTCTCCTCCCTCATTAACGGAATTCAGGTAGGCCTCATCAAACAGGCTCCACACCACTTTCGAGTTTGTGTTACCCTCCATCCCTTCCACCATGGGAGGACAAAGTTCTCCTCCTGTCCAGGGATACAGCCACGAGATACTATCTTGCCAGCAGAGCCAGGAGCCCTCACAAATGCTACGAACATGACCTTGGACTTCCCAGACTCCAGAACGGTGAGAAAACACATTTCTGTTCTTTATAAATTGCTCAGATAGTTTGCAATAGCAGATCAAATGAATTGGGAGGCAGATGAATATGTTAAGTATAGATTTTCTCCTCTTTTGTTCAAAAATACATTAATATAATTAAGAATATTAATCAAATACTTTTAAAATTTCTATTTTAATAATTGGTTTTGTGAGCCAGAATGTTTTTATGTATATGTGTCCCCATGTATTTATATGCATCTGTGAAAACATAGATTTATACAACAAAGTTTAATAAAAACAAATTTTCAAAATCTTCAAAGAAAAGTATTTTTTCTTCCCTTTGTTATCCTTTATTTCTTATTGTGATTTATTACTGAAAATAATTCTGTTATATACAAGAAGGTGGTGTTTGGAAATGGTATTTTCCAGGTACCAAATACGCCAGCCTTGCCCCTGCTTTCATGTGTATCTTCACTATAAAAAAGAAAAATTCCACCTTATGTATCAGCTTGTACTGCTACTTACTGTTTAATATTATAATTGATAACGTTTTATTTCCTTACCTTCTTTGACATTTTCTTGTAGTTTCTCATGCTTTCTCTAATTAATTTGACCCAAATTAAGCAGCAAAACTACAAATTCTGACCAGGAGAAACAAACAGATATGGATTATTTCCTAGTTTGCTTTTGTAATCAGTCAGAACTTCAGATTTAAAAAAACAGGTTGCAGTGAGTCGGAGTGGTGAATTGTCTTCTCCTGATGTTTACCTCCAGTGGCAGGAGAGCCTGGCAGTCCTGCTCCTCCACATCTCAGGCTCTCTTCCCCAGAGACCGAGCGCGGTCGGCAGGTGGCTGGGAAGGGAGGCAGCGCCGGCTGTTGAGTTTGGAAGTATGACTGAGCATGCACGGTACCCACCCCCGCCCCCCGTCCTTATCCCCTGATCCAGCCTCTCCGTGCTTTCATTACGGTATTTCTGCGTGTGTCCAAACAGTGTGGCCATGCTTGAGAAGCACAGTTGGCTTAATTTTGGTCTTCAGGATTAGGAAACTCCCTTGTCCTTAGAAATAAGTCCCATTCTCCAACATCAGCTCAATGGTGGTGACACGCGGTCCCCATGTGCCTTAGTCTGTTGTCCATTGTCCTAATTCATTCAGAATGTGAGTGGAGAAGGGGGTGCAGTTTACTGGGCCTCCTTTGAGCTCAATTGGTGTATCAGTTTTGTGGGTTATATCTCAAATGATATACTTCCAGCTTAATATTTTATTCTGAGGGAACTGGGCTCCCATGAATAATGGAAAATGTAAGCAATGACTAGAAATGTTTGGTTGATAAAATACAGATAAAACAACTTTTGAAAAAATGACTCTGAAAAATGAGTTCCTGAAGAAATTCACTGAAAATTCTTTTTATTCACTGGTTATTGTCGTTTATACTAAAAGTATGTAATTTTCAGAAAATTAATGATAAAACTATCTTAATGGTACTTCTATGAACTACTTGTGAACAGTAAGTTTAAAGATAAAATTTAGTATTAAAATGGTTTCTAAATATTTGTGGTTCATAGAATATTTTTCTTCCCCTAGAAATGTATAAATTTTATCATTTATTTATTTTTTATTTTTACCAGATGACCCTGAAGTTTATGGAGTCAGATTCTAGTGCACAGGTCCCAGAATTGCACTAAAGTCTCAATTATTTCCAGGGGTTTGCATAACATGTGAAGGTCTCTCAGAGAAGCCACGTGGACTTTTCTCTTGCATAAGTTATAAAACAGCAAGCTACTCTTTTGCTTTGCTTTGCCTGGGGCTTTGTTTGATAAGCTGACTAACCTTCAGTTTATAGGTTACTTTTTTCTATAAAGGGAAAAGGGTTTTTATTCAAGTATCATTCATATCCAGAAAATAAAAAACTTCTATACTGTGAACTTATGCTTCAGTTAGTACTTTTACCATGTAACATGCTTTTAAAAATTATTATTTTAATTTTATGGGTGTGCAAATATTTTGGTTACAGGGATTGCTTTTGTACTGCTTGAGTCAAACTTGGAAGTGTGCCTATCACCCAGATAGGGTGCACTGCAGCTGTTAGCTGTGATTTGACCCATCCTTTCCTCCCCACTCCCACCTGCTTGATATCATGGACTTTACTTCCACCTGTGCACAGTGGTGCTGATTGGTTCGTTCTAATTTAATTGTCAGCACAAGTGGTGTTTGTTTTTCCACTCCTGCAATATGTGGGAGAATGGTCTCCAGTCTAACCACATTGTTGCGAAAGGTATTCATTCTGTTTTTATGGCTAGGTAGTACTCTCATGATAAAAATACATCACATTTTATATAATTATGTGACTTTGTTAAATCCATACAATTAATGAGGAAAAAAAACAAGGACAAGTGTATTTTAGGTACACATATCCAGTATCTTAACATGTTCTTTATTTTCTACATAATTACTTTCTAGGCATGTAATTTAATATGAGTAAAATGTCAAATCAGGGTACTATATACTTAAAAATGGAAAATATATATTTATGCATTTTGCTTGAGTATAATACACATCCAGTTAATCTTAGACACAAATAGCCCATTTGATATCTTTTAAATAATTTTTCGCAGTGCGCATATGTATTTATTGAAGATGACAACGATGCTGTTTTAAGTCACAAAACATTGAAATGTATATAGGAAGATACTTTTCTTTTAAATATGACCAAGTAAACTGTTTATTTGAACTTGTTTTCCCTGTGGCTTGTAGGCAAGATTTTACAACTAATACATTTAAGGCAATGATTTTGTTAAAATAAAAGGAACTCCCCAAGCTGGAGCTATAGAAGTGTGTCAGTTGAGGAGTAGTCAAGAAATATTTATAAAATGCTTCCACTGTGGTGGCATTGGGGTTATAAAAACTATAAGACGTTAAAGATGAGTAGATACATTTAGAGAAAGTAGGATTGATTCAGTTTACTTGGAGAGTAGGGCCTACTTGAAAGAAGCTTCATTCTTAGTCAGCAACTTCATGTATATACCCTGTGCCTTCTCTTAGTCAAAAGACCTTTAGTTTTTTTTTTAAATAATCTTTTCTATCATCAGAATTCTAATGAAGCTAAAAATTCCCTTGAGCCAACTTCAAGAAACAAAACAAAAACAAAACAAACCCCTGTTACTTTGTAGGCAATAAATAGTTCATTATAGAACTTATAGAATATACGGCATTACAGGCTATTTAAGATTTATTTACTTATTTATTGAGACAGAGTCTCACTCTGTCACCCTCAGTAGAGTGCAGTAGCATCATAGCTCACAGCAACCTGAAACTCTTGGCTCTAGAGATTTTCCTGTCTCAGCCTCCTCAGGAGCTGGGACTACAAGCTCCCGCCACAGATGAGCTCAAGCAGTCCGCGGCTTCAGCCTCCCAGAGTGCTGGGATTGCAGTTGTGAGCCACCACATCTGGCATTAAGATTTATTTCTGACACACAGTGAGATAAAGCTTTTCCAGGTAAAATCCAAATATTGAGAAACATTGGTTTTGACATGTTATAAAATATAAACTGTCCTTCTGCTGTCGATGTCAGAGGTGAATGGCCGAATCTACACTGCAGACTGGCATTTCTTAGGGTTTGTCTACGTAGATACAAAATTGTAGTGATAAAAATTTTGGCTTTTGCGTGTTGTGGATTCCGACTCAGGTTCATCTCACATGCTTCCCCTGCTGACACCTCCTTGTATTCACCAAAAAAAGCCTCAGAGCCCTCTGTTTGTACCTATTTTGTCACACAAACGAGCCTGTTAACAACGTAGAATTTTAATTGCTTTGACTGTGGCTTTCTCTCCCACTTGCTGGATAAATGGAATGCAGTGACCTCACCATGTTCGTTTTTATTTGTTCCATATCGTTTCGCAACTTTACTCTGCTCAAAATTATTGATTTGTTTTGATTGTTAAGACCTTGTATTTGTAAATAGGAGAAAGCAGAAGATAAAAACTCAGATCAGAATACCTTAGTGATTGGCAAGAAATTTTGGCAAAGTAGAAATAAACAAAAATAGACGCAGAATGGCAAAACTAGCACAAAGTAAAAATAGAAAAAATGGAGCTAGACAAGTATAAGTAAGATAGAATGGGATGTGTCATAGCTACTAAAATTATTAGTTCAAATAAAATATAAATCTGTATCTGTTTTAGTGTCAGCACAGAAAACAGCTTTGGCTTTCTAAGAAGTACTGAGCAGTAGGGTGGCACGATGGCCAGGGGAGCTCAGGAGCACACGTGAAGTGATTCTGCATTCATGTTGTCTCTATGAATGACATCTAGTGACATCTAGTCTCCTTATTTCCAGAAACTGGAATCTCCTTTGAAGGCTTTCGTTCATGGATAGACATTGCATTTAGTCCCATATTCCTGAGCAGTGGTAGCGTTGGGTTGTATCTGAATATTAGTTATTTTTAGCATATTTTAGTCCCCCCCTTCTCTTGCTCTCAGGTCTCAGTTTTGGATATAAACAAGGATAGGCCTTGGTGGTTTTGACAACTTTCATTGCCTCAGGGTCGGCTGCACAGGTAGAGATGTGGCCACCCCTCTCTGCACCCGCCGCACCCGCCCCTGGGCAGGCTCGTTCTTGCCACAGGGTCTCATCCCCGTTGCCATCCCTGCTTCCGGGGAAAACTAAAACTACTTTGTGTATACTAGGTTTAAACAAACAAGTGAATATCGTAGATAGTATCATCCAGAGTTTTCACTGTTCAAGAAAGAAGTTTCAATAAAGAAAGGTGAAAAGGCAAGTGAGAAACTTGTGTTGGATTGGGATCAGAGATACCAACGTACCTTTACATAGAATACATGTATAGAGTTAAATATGAACACGCAGACAGACAGAGAACACAGGCATGTGTCTTTGTGAATTAGAATGTGTTTCCTTTGTCTGCTGAGAGGGCCAAGGAGCGATGGAATTTCAGTAGCAATGACCACATCTGTATTTGTATTGTGATTTCCAAATACTGTGGCATAATTAAAAAAATAAAGACCTCAAGAGTTCTTTGCACAAGTGGCTGATTCAAAGATGAGATCAGGGGAAAGCCTTGAATATTTCATGATGATAGAAAATAATGAAGTTCTTAGAAAATGAATTTACGTCAAAAGGACATAAGAAATCAACTGGAAAGCACTCCCCATGGCAGAAGGCGGAAAATTTCAGCAACAAAATAATAAATAATGATAGCGTTGGATTATAATCTATAACCCAGAGAATGAGAGAAATATCCACGAGTTCATATTGATAGACAAATAGGCAAATAAATAACTTGTGGTGAGGAGGCTGCTCCTCATGTAAGATTTTCAGTTATTGAATGTGGAAAGAATGAAAGATTCATGAAATCACCATTAGGCAAACAAAACGGTAATGATTTTTCCAGGCAGGATCTCATTAATGCTAAAAATTAGTGGGTAAAATTTTGAGGGTAATCGCTTTATCTCATTTATTGCTCCCAGATATTTATAAGTAATAAAGGTAACTTTTCAGTTAGAAACACCCCGTTAACCAAGTAATCAATATCAACATCAGTGGTAATAAGTACAGTACGCTGAGAAGAACACGCCATTTCTCTGGCATTCCTACCAAAATATACAGACGAACTCTGATGACAAGAAAATATTATGCATCCAAATTGAAATAAAACTTCCAAAGTAACTGAGCAGTATTCATCAGAAGTTGCAAGGTCATGAACAACAAGGAAAGACTGAGGAATTCTCAGACGGGAGGAAACAAGGAGACAGAACAACTAAATGCAACATCTGGACAGAGTCCAGGAACAAAAAGAACAGTAGGGGGAAACTGGAAAAATTAAAATAAGGTCTGCACTTTAATTATTAGTAGTTTACTAATGTCACTGGCTTATTAATTGTATTATAGTCACATAAGTCAACATTAGGGGAAACTGGATTAAATGTGCAGGTGAACTTTCTCAACTATTTTGCAGCCTTCTGTTGAAAAGTACCTCAAAGTAAAAAGTTTAAGAAAAGCAATTATAAAGGCTAGAACTAGAAAAAAATAAAATAAATGAAGGTTATATGTATCAATATCAACATAATTTAAAATAAACTACTAAGTGAACAAAGCAGGTTTCAGGACAAATAACGATTAAAGCAATAAGCAATGCCACACAGGGCATACGGACCCCTACACACGTGGCAGAGGACCTCATAACAACGGCTTCCGAACAGTTGTTACTTCTAGGAAGTAAAGGAGGAGAATATGAGCTGGAGGGCAGCCAGGGAATTTTAACGGTATCTGAAAAATTTTATTTCTGTTAAAAAAAAAAAGTGAGGTGGATCTGGCAAACATTCAGAATTTGTGCATCTGGGTGGTGGATACACATGTGCTAGGTCATGTAATCTTAAATTATCTATCGACAGACACAAAATGCCTTGGCAATACAGCCGATTGCTCAGAGTAGAGGTCACTTGCTATTGTGTGATGGGTTGAGCTTGGTGCATGCAGTGTTTTGTCTGGCTTACGTCGTGTTTTTGATAAAACTGAGCTGATATTTGAAAATTGGGATATTATGCTTAGAGATACAGATTTCTGGCTTCTTGTGAAAAGAAAAACACGAGGCTGGAAGCACTGGCTCTGCGTTCTGAGAGGCTGGGTGAGCTGGAGTGGCCCCCTTTGGTAAGCATGAGTGCTCCAGGTATTGGGCCAAGTGGTCATACTGAGTGTGTATCTGCACATCCACCATTTTCCATGTCCTGTCATGGTTTTACTTGCTTGATCTTGGGCCTAGGAGTTTAAAGTTTCTGATTTCTAGTGTAAAACATCTGCTTGTCTTCCTTCAGAGAAATTTGAGTGTGTGTGTATGTGTGTATATGTGTGTGTCTGTACATTTGTGTTGGCATAGTAGATCAGAACAATTTAAGCTTCACATTTCTAATTTAGCTTCCTCAAATACCCTGGGTACACACATAGATTGGTGTGAGTAGCCTGAACATAGGTCAGACTTTCGGAAGATTTCATATTGCAGGACCATTTAAAACAGTGCCTAAAGCCATCTACGTAAGATCTGCTGAACTTACTGTATGGAATGTAAGTGTAGAGTATCACCTAACTTATTAAACTGTAGATCATGGTTTTCTTTAGCTCTTACCTACTCTTTCTTGTTTTTTTTTGTATATTCACACATTAGAGATATTATCATATACAGATAATTTGAATTCTGTAATGGAAACTGTGGTCTGTGGCCTGCTAATTAAATATTATACAAATTTAATAAGCAAATTCTGCCAAAAGGACATGTTCTCGAACTTAAGTTGAATTTTGACTTTATTACTGATTTATAGCTGTTTTTAGGACTGGCAAGTGTGTGTTACCCTCATAAAATTTTGTTCATTACCATGTACAACTTCAAGGCTTTTGTTCTTGGCAAACCTAAAAAATAGCCTCAGAGTTTTTGACATCTTATTTTTTTCTATTTAAAATTTTTTCTTTAAAAAAGAATTTACTTTTTTTCTTCATTTTCTTTCTTTCTTTTTTTTGAATTAACTTAAGGAGTGGCTATATTGAGTGGGCAGTTACAACAATTTGGGTTTTAATGTACCAGTAACCTTCTTATTAACCTCTGGTGAGGTGTGAGTCTATTGGTAAAGTGGTCAGACCAGTCTCCTGAGTTTAAACTATTTGGCTGATATGAGTAGATACAAAGACATCACTAGGAACACACAGGGTCCCAGATACTGAGCCTCCATTTCTGATCTTTGGGAAATCTCTCCATGTCTTCAGCCTCTTCAAACCCCATCTGTTAGTTATCTGGTTTTTGGTATAAATATCACTGTTCCTCTGATTTCTTTGTCTTCTTGATTTTTGCAAAGCTTCTCTTAGACTCTGGTCTCCATCCAGATTGCATACTACAATCTGTAATATATGGAGTATTCCTTATTCCTCACACACTTTGATGATTTGATATTTTTGACTATAAATAAGACATTTCAAATGTGTTTTTTATTTTGATGCTCATGAAGGAGGGTGTTTTTATATATTACACACTTCCATGGATGTGCACATATTTTTAGATTGTATCTAATTCTTAAATACTCTGGCTTTGATTTGCATTTCTCTAATAATTAGGGATGATGAGCATTTTTTCATATGTTTGTTAGCCATTCATCTGTCTTTCTCAGAGAATGTTCTGTTCTTGCTCAGTGATAGATGGTTTTTTTTGTTGTTGTTGATTAATTTGAGTTCTCTATAGATCCTAGTTATCAAGCCTTTGTCAGATTCGTATTTTGTAAATATCTTTTCCCATTTTGCAGGTTGTCAATTTGCTTTGATTGTCATGTCCTTAGCTGTGCAGAAGTCTTTCAGCTTAATTAGGTCCTATTTGTTTTTTTTTATTGTTGCGATTGCTGCTGAAGTCTTCTTCATAAAATCTTTTCCCAAGTCTACATCCTAAAGAGTTTTTCCAACACTTTCTTCTAGAATTTTTATTGTTTCATGTCCCAGATTTAAATCTTCTATCCATCTTGTGTCAATTTTTTGTAGTCTTTTACATGTGGTTATCCTGTTTTCCCAGCACCATTTATTGAATAGACATTATTTTCCTCAGTATATGCTTTGGTTTGGTTTATCAAGGATCAGATGGCTATAAGAGACTTGTTTCATCTCTTAGTTTTCTATTTGATTCCATATGTCTATGTCTGTATTTTTGTGAGAATACCATGCTGTTTTGATCATTGTGGACTTGTAATATAACTTAAACTCTGGTACAGTGAAGTCTCCTACATTGTTTTTAATACTAAGAATTGTCTTGGCTACAGAGTGTTTTTTTGGTTCAATAGAAAACTAGGAACTATTTTTTTTCCAGTTCTGCAAAGTATGATGTTGGTGTTTTAATGGGTATTACATTGAATCTGTAAATTACTTTGGGTAGTATAGACATTTTAATAATATTTATTCTCCCCATGAGCATGGTATGTTCTTCCATTTGTTAATGTCTTCTGCTATTTCTTTTCATAAGGTTTCATAGTTCTCTTTGTAGAGGTCCTTCACCTTTTTTGTTAGGTATATCCCTAATTATCTCATTTTCTTCGAAGCTATTATAAAGGGTATTGTGTCCTTGATTACCTTCTCAACTTTGTTGTTAGTAGCATATACAAAGGCTACTGATTTGAGGACATTAATTTTATACCCTGAGATGTTACTGTATTTGATCACTTCCAGAAGTCTTGTGGTTGAGTCTCTGGAGTTTTCTAATTATAATAATATCATATCATCCACAAAAAATGAGAGTTGACCTCCTCTGCTTACATTTGGATGCCCTTTATAGCCCTCTCTTGCCTGATTGCATTATCTAGAACTTCCAGTACTACATTGAATAGCAGTGTCGTGATAGTGCACATCCCTGTTTGGTTCATGTTCTAAGTTGAAAAACTTTCAGTTTTACTCCATTTAGTATAAAATTAGCTGTGGGTTAGTTGTAAATGGCTTCAATCAGTTTAAGAAATGTGCCATCTATGCCTATATTCTTCAGTTTTCTTTTCTTTCTTTTTTTTTTTTGCAATTTTTGGCTGGGGCTGGGTTTGAACCTGCCACCTCTGGCATATGGGGCTGGCTCCTTACTTCTTTGAGCCACAGGCGCCACCCTATTCTTCAGTTTTCTAATTAGAAAAGGATGCTGAATTTTATTGAAGGTTTTTGCTGAGTATTTTTTCATCAATATTCACTAGTGACATTGTTCTGTAGTTTTCCTTTTTAGTTGGGTCCTTTCCTGGTTTTGAAATCAAGACTATGTTTGCTTCATAGAATGTGTTAGGAAAGATTCCTTCCATCTTGATGTTGTGTCATATGTTCTACAGTATAGTGACAAGCTCATTTTTGAAGGTTCGATAGAATTCTGGTGTGAAGCCATCTGGTCCAGGGCTTTTTTTGTTGGAAGATTTTTTTATTGTTTCTTCAATCTCAGTGCTTAATATTGGTCTGTTCAAGAGATCTGTTTCTTCCTGGTCAAGTCTAGGGAAATGGCATGATTCCAGGTATTGGTCAGTTTCTTACACATTGTCAAATTACTGGGCATAGAGTTTTTTTGTAATAGTCAGAGGTAATCTCTTGTATGTCAATAGAATCTGTTTCCCCCCCCTATTTTGTTTCTGATTGAGGTTATTAGAGATTTTACTCTGTTTCTAGTTAATCTGGCCAAATTTTTATCTATTTTTCTTATCCTTTTTTGAATTGATATGATGAATGATTCATTTGTTTTCAATTTCATTTATTTCTGATTTAATTTTGGTTATTTCTCTTTTTCTGCTGGGTTTCAGATTGAATTGCTCTTCATTATCCATTTCCTTAAGATGATTCATTTAGTTGTTGACGTGCTCTCTTTCTGTTTTTCAGATGTAGGCATCTTATGCAATCAATTTCCCCTGTTCAGACTGCTTTTGCAATATCCCACAGGTTTAGGTAACTTGTAGCTTCACTGTTGTTATGTTTGAGGAATTTAGTATTTTCTTCTTTTCTCTCTTCCTTCACTCAATTGTCATTCAGCATAAGGTTGTTTAGTTTTCGTGGCTTTATGTGGGGATGAAAATTTTTTGGTGAGTTGAGTTCCACCTTTATTGCCTTGTGGTCTGAGAGGATACAAGGTATAACTTCAATGCTTTTAATTTTGTTGAGGTTTGATTTGTGACCTAGAATATGAGCTTTTGTGGAGTAAGTTCCATAGGCCAATGAGAAGAATGTATATTCCTTAGCTATGGGATGGTGTGTTCTGTATATGTCAATTAAGCCCATTTGTTCTAGGGTTGCATTTAAGTCCCTTGTATCTTTGTTTAGTTTCTGTCTAGATGATCTGTCCAGTTCAGCCAGAGGGGTGTTAAAATCTAGCTATTATGGTGTTATAGGACAGCATATTGCTCAGACCAACAAATGTCTTTTTCATAAATCTAGGAGCATTTAAGTTAGGGGCATAAATATTTAGAATTGAAATGTTATCTTGATGCATTGTTCCCTGAAGTGATGATCTTTGTTTTTCTTAACTTTGGTTGCTTTAAATACACTTGTCTCTGAAAATAAGATTGCATTCCCTTCTTTCTTCTGGTTTTCATTTGCCTGAAATATTGTCTTCCAAGCCTTTACCCTGAGTCTTGTTTTGTCTTTTAAGGTTATATGTGTTTCCTGAAGACCTCATATGGATGGCTTCTGTTTTTATTATGCATTCAGCCAAACTGTGCTTTTTTGGTAGGGAATTCAAGCCATTAACATTTGTTGAGAGAAATGATAAGCACAGTGGAATTCTATTCATCTTCTTTTGTGAGAGTCCATTGTTTAGTTTTATCCTTTGCACTATGTGAAAACTAGGATTTGACCTTTAGTTTCTGTGTCTTTCCTTCGTTGGTAGTCCATTGTGATGGTCAGTATGGACAATAGGTCTAAGTATTTCCTGTAGAGCTATTCTTATTGAAGAGAATTTCCTCAATGCTTGCATATCAGTAAAAGACTTGATTTCACCATTGATTTTGAAGCTTAGTTTAGCAGTATATAGAATTCTGGACTGAGGATTATTTTGCTTAAGAAGGTTAAATGTAGCTGACCATTCTCTTCTGGCTTGGAAAGTTTCTGCTGAGAAGTCTGGTGATACCCTCATGGGTCTCCCCCTGCTGGTGAGTTGGCACTTACTCCTGGCTGCTTATAGAATTTTCTCTTTCATCTTGACTTTGGACAGGTTCATTACAATGCGTCAGGAGATGGTCTTATTTGTGTTGAGATGACCCAGAATTTGATATCCCTCTAAATGGAGTGTTTCAGAATCTTTAGTGATACTTGGAAAGTTTGTATTTATGATATCCTCCAGTAGGGCTTCCATTCCTTTGGGACATTGTTCTTCCCCTTCGGGAGATCCTACAATTTATATGTTTGACCTTTTCGTGAAGCCTCATAACTACCTGAGTGAATATTCTGCTCTCTCTCTCTTTTTTCTGTCTCTTTAACTACCTGGGTTAGCTCAAGAACTTTATCCTCTAGGTCTGAGATTCATACTTCCTTATGGTCTAATCTGTTATTGATACTTTCTACTGCATCTTTAAGTTCCCTGATTGATTCTTTTAAGTCATTAAGTCCTACTATGTCCTTTCTATGTTCTTCATATCTTTCATCCATTTTTTGGTTCTGTTTTTCTACTTTGTTGTCAATTCTATTCATTTGCTTGCCATCCATATTTTAAATTCCCTTTTTGTATTTTCCAGTAAATCTTTGGGGGAATCTTCTTTGGTAGCTACCTCATGATCTCTTTATGAATTGTTCTATTCTGGTTTTTCGTGTTGCTTGAATTTTTCCGATGGTTCCTTTCTTATGTGTTTTCTTCTTATTCACTTCCTTCCCCTACTTTTTCCTTCTCACTACCCTCTTTTTCTCACAGCTTAGGAGTTGAAATGGATTTTTGGTATATGGCCTAAAGGAAGATAAGGATAAAGAGCAAAAAAGGGAGAAAGAAAAGAAAATGATAAAGGTGAAAAGAAAAAAAAAGGGAGAGTGGAAAGAAGGAGTTGGAGAATAGAAGAGAAAAAGGATCCCAATAAAGAAAGCAAGCAACAGGAGAAATGGTGGTTTTCAGCATTGTGCTTTAATTACACCCACATCTGTAGAACTTTGAGGGACTAGGCTGGACTGGTCCCTTGAAGTCAATAGATGCTTACCAGCTTGGGTAAAAGCAAGACCCAACTTATGCCAAATACAGAAAAAAAATCAGCAGTATGTTGTAGTAGAGTCCTATCAGTACCTTCTTTCTGAATGTCAAATCTAGATAGACATCCAAGACCATGAACTCATAGCCTCCTTGAGCCAGATTAATGCCATGATCCCCTAGCCCTCAGTGAAGAGAAAAAAAAAAATGAAAAGAAAAAAAAAAGAAGTTAAAAATAGAATTGTATAAGATACAGAAGAAAAAGGTGGTATCTTAGGTTTCATATGCAAAATTTATGTGGAAAAGATGAGAAAAGTAGAAATTCTCTCCCAAATGAGAGAAAAAGGGGAGAAATTAAAAAGAAAGAATAAAAGTTGCTGTAAAATTGTAACCAAAATGGAGGAGCCCTTGTTATTAAAAAAAGTAAATGTGAATAAATAAAAATATAACCTAACCCCCTCCAAACTAAACAAGACAACAACAATAATAAAGAGAAAAAAAGAAAAGAACTAAGGAAAAGAAATTGGAGAAAAGAGGTAAAAATGTAAAAAAACAAATATATGGGTGTCTATGTCTATATATATGTCTCTCATTAGGTAAATATTACAATATATTGCTTGGATGTCAGGTGGCCCTGTGGGTTTTTTTTTTTTTTTTTTTTGTAGAGACAGAGTCTCACTTCATCGCCCTTGGTAGAGTGCCGTGGCATCACACAGCTCGTAGCAACCTCCAACTCCTGGGCTTAGGCGATTCTCTTGCCTCAGCCTCTCAAGTAGCTTGGACTAGGCCCTGTGGTTTTAAGAGATGGAGAAAAGACAGTGGATTTTTTATATATGATGGGGATCTGAAGCCACTCTGTAGTTGCAGAGGAGGCTTAATCTTGTCTTCCTGACCTCTTTGCCCTCAATTCAGGACTTCTTGCTTCATTGGCACTCAGTCCCTGCAACACTGGTGTCCCAAATCTCTTGTCAGAGTTCTCAGGAGGACTGCCAGACTGTTGTTGGAGACAGCTTTTTTCCTCTGACAAAAAAGCATCTTTACCTGAGGGGTGCAGGTGCATCTCAGGCCCTAGAGATGGCCACTGGAACTCAGCAGGCATGCCAGAGTTGGTGTACACTAGGACCCTGTGGACTGTTCCTCCTGGGTGGGAAGTCTTCCCACAATGGTGGCAGCCTACCAGCAGTAAATCCAATGGGAGAACCAGTGCACACTGTGTTTCAATCCCAGCCACTGTTTGAGTCTGCTTGGTGCTCTAGTGAGTAGCCCAGTAGAAAATCGATATACTGCATGATAGCCCTTTCCAATCTCCAGCCTTCTGTGGGAGAGCTGGCCAACCTGCCAGCCTCTTCCTGTTCCAAGCACCTGTTTGTGGAAGTTGAAGACCTCCTTATTAGCTCCTGAAGACTCCTGCTGCTTCATTGCTGGTGTGATGTTTCTGTGCAGATTCCCCTGCCAGAGGTGGCTGAAGGCCACTTTCTCCTGTCTTACTGCGAGTAGCCAGCAAGGAAATGTCTGTAGTCCTCCATCTTGTTTCACCCTCCTCCAACAGATATCTTCACTTTTTTACCCATTTAAAGTTCTATTCACATCTCTCTTTCTCAAATTGTTTTGACATCAATTTTCTAATCACATTCTTTGCAGGAAAAGAGCATAACCAGCTTCACTGCCCAAAATTCTGAGCACTGGGAGGATTTTCCTTCACCTTTGTCCTTAGGGATATGCCAGGGAGGGGCTGCCATGTTACAGCTGTGCTCTTGTACATGGCACCTACATATGTGTAGAACCATCTGTGAGCCAGACACTGATCTCCTATTCCTCTGGTCACTGATCCCTGAGAACCCCCCATGAGGCCATGGGTCCTGACAGGGAGACAGGGAGCAGTGCAGCAGGAGAGGGGGTCATAAGTATTTGGGCTGCTTCACGTAACTTACTTGTGCCCTCGGGGCCTGCAGAGGGTCCAACACGTGCATTCTACTGCCATTGATGACTTGAATGTTGCTGCTGCTGTGTGTACTGGGTTGCTTTCTGTCTTGGTGGTCAGGTAGCACCCAGTTCATCACAGGCAGCTCAGGCTACAAGGTAACTTGGTCGTCCACATTCCTGCATTTGGTTTTTACTAGGCCCAGAAGCAGACCAAGAGATATTTCTCAAAAGAAAAATAGTTTATCCACAGTTGATGGGAGGGCTTTGCTCCAAAATCCTAAAAGCCCGCATTGTGATTCATGTATGGAGACCTGTCAAAGGCTCTATACAGTGTCCCTATCTACTGCTATCCTTCAAGATGGCACAATTGGCACAGCAGCCTGAATCTGCACAGAGCATACTCAAAACCAGCAGCTTCTTCTGTTCTTCTGCAAATGGACTGGAACAACCCATGCAAATGAAGGATATGTCACCTTCAGATCCAGGTAGACCCATGAGCCATCATGCCTCTTTATTGATGGTGGGAGGGGCCAGATAAAACAACTTATCCTTCACCTTCGAACGAATATCTCAACTTACCCCCGTAATTGGACTCCTAGAAATTTTACTGAGGTAGAAGATACCTGAATTTTAATCAGATTTATCTCTTATACTCTGACATGCATGTTTTTAGATCTTAAAGTGTGAATGCAAATTATTACTATCTAGATTGTATTGTCTTTCTTAATAATAAATCTGGAATAGTTTCTACTTCTGTCTCTTAGTATCCAGTTAGCACAATGTCATCAACTATCACAGACACTGAAAATAAAAAGGAGAACCTTATAGTCCTTACCTGAAGGAAAATTTTATTTTATTATTATTATTATTTTTTTTTTGTAGAGACAGAATCTCACTTTATCACCCTTCGTAGAGTGCCTTGGCATCACACAGCTCTCAGAAACCTCCAACTCCTGGGCTTAGGCAATTCTCTTGCCTCAGCCTTCCTAGTAGCTGGGACTACAGGTGCCCACCACAACGCCCAGCTATTTTTCTGTTTTGCAGTTCGGCCGAGGCTGGGTTTGAACCCGCCACCTTCGGTATATGGGGCCGGCGCCCTGCTCGATGAGCCACAGACGCCACCCTGAAGGAAAATTTTAAACCAAAATGCTAATACTTGTAACAATTTTTAGAATTGTTATCTAGGAAATCAAGGAACATGCATGGGTGATCAGTCCAAGCTAGCCCCTTGGACACTAATTGTACAGATACTGATATCAGGAAAGTCAGTAGAAGAACATTCTTTAAAAACAAAACTCTATCATCTATTTGAGCCAGAAGTCATTTAAATTCTGTAGTAAGTATATGGCCTAAATGGTGAGGCTAGATGAGCATATATCAGCTAGAAAGTATTGGGGAATTTTCTACTGCACATTGTCCTGTGAAAGAAACAGTGCTCTGAACCGGACTCAGATCTTCCCAGAAATACATGACCGAACTAGGATGAATGAGGAGGAAATTCCCAAGGTGCTGAGGAGATATGCTCAATTCACTTGTTCCATGGGTGAAAATAACATAGAATTTACTTTTTGGTGTTCAGTTTGTAATCTTCTTTGTAATTTCTTGTTATAAACTACATTTACACTTATTTCACATGCTGGGGATAGTTATTAAGGCAATATTATATTGATTTCCTTTATTGGACTTAAGTAATGATAAAAAGTTGTTCAAGATCTCACTTTTGTCATTAGCTGATAGATAGTAACATTATAAACAAAAATGAACTATCTTTTCCATTTGCCTTTTCAGCCAAAACTTTGTATTAAATCTGGAATGAAAATAATACTATCCTATTAGAATGGTTTTGTGAGGTTTTAACTTTTTCTCTATTCATAAAATGCTTGTTTATGAAACCAACTTGTTTTTAGATCTTATAGTGTGAATGTAAATTATTAATGTCTAGATAAAGTGGTTTTAGATCAACAAGAGTACCTGCTACTTCCAATTACATGATCTTATGAATAATATTCATATTATTCAC
Source organism: Perodicticus potto (assembly GCA_963574655.1). Lineage (NCBI taxonomy): Eukaryota > Metazoa > Chordata > Mammalia > Primates > Lorisidae > Perodicticus > Perodicticus potto. The sequence continues at coordinate 75,201 of CAUYRH010017429.1, forward strand.
TTCTGCTAATTTATTTGTCTTTAATGTGAATAATTTATTTAATGTGTATTTGTTGAACAATATGCATTTAGACCTAAGGCACAAAACAAATATAACAAATATGAGGAAAATCCTCTATTTTTTTCATATTTGTATCTTCATGGTGTCAGATTACTTTATTATTCATATGTTTGGTTTTGTTACTTTTTTATTATTTTGCCGTATCTATGTCTTACTAATACACATATTCCAAATACGCATATAAAGAAAAATAAACAGCTAGAGCAATGTTAATAGTCTGGATTTACTTGTCCTCATGAACTTTTAAGGAATCTTTACCATTTCTTTACTTTCTCAAAATAATTTTTGAGCAGCTTTAGATTTACAGGAAAATTGAGCAGAAAGTATAGGCAGATTCCATCTAGCCCCTCCCCCAATTTTCCCTCCTAGTAACTTACACAGGAGTGTATGCATTCCTTAAAGGCAATAAGTTAATTTATTAACTAAATTGCATAGTTTACATTAAGATTGACTGTATTGTGTGGGCCATGAGTTTTGGCTCAGCGCCTGTGGCTCAAGCAGCTGGGGTGCCAGCCACATACATCTGAGCTGGCAGGTTTGAATCCAGCCCGGGCCCACCAAAAAAAAATGATGGCTGCAACCAAAAAATGGCCGGGCGTTGTGGTGGGCACCTGTAGTCCCAGCTACTTGGGAGGCAGAGGCAGGAGAATCGCTTGAGCCCAGGAGTTGGAGGTTGATGTAAGCTGTGACACTACAGCACTTTACCCAGGGCTACAGCTTGAGGCTCTGTCTCAAAAAAAAAAAAAAATGAGTTTTGATAAATGTTCAATGACATCCATCCACCATCATACAGACTAACCCAGTGGTCCTAAAATGTACAATGACATCTATCCACCATTCCAGTATCATACAGAATAACACAGCAGGCCTGTGCTCCACCAGTTTACCCCTCTAATGATCTCTTTGAACCTAACACTGGTTTAGCTATTTCCATTGTTTTGGTTTTTCCTGCATGCACTACAGTTGGGATCATAGAGTATGTTGCTATTCAGAATTCCCTCTTTCACACAGGTATATTTAAGATAACTCCTTGTCTTTCATGACTTGATAGCTCATTTATCAATTTATTTTTATTTATTTATTTTTTGCAGTTTTTGGCCAAAGCTGGGTTTGAACCCTCCACCCTCGGTATATGGGGCTGGTGCCCTACCCACAGAGCCACAGGCGCCGCCTGATAGCTCATTTATTGTTATCTCTGAATAATGGTATAGAGTTATCACAGTTTGTTTGTTCACCTACTGAAAGACATCTGGGTTACTATCGGGGTTTTACAATTATGAATACAACTTCTATAAACATCCATGTGCAGATTTCTGTGTGGAAGTAAGTGTTTAACTAACTTCTGTGAATATCAAGCGGTGCACTGACTTTATCTTATGGTGAAAGTACAGTTAGTATTGTAAGAAGCTGTCGCAGTATCTTTGTTTTTTGTTTTTTTTTTAATGCAACAGTTGATTTTAATTTTTTGTTTTTAATTATTATGGATACATAATAGTTGTATTTATAATAGAGTAACTATGATATTTTGATACAAACATGCAATATATATTAATGAAGTCATGGTAATTGAGATATCCATCACTGAAAATATCTTTCATTTCTTTTTTTTTTTTTTTTTGAGTCATAGCTGTGTACAATAATTCAGTCATGGGGTACAGTGTGCGGGCTTCACATACAATTGGAGATATTTTTATCAACCTGATTGATATAACATTCATGATATTTTCTCATTTACTATGTGAAAACATTTTTGATCCATATTT
>CAUYRH010017430.1:0-28047 GCA_963574655.1 Perodicticus potto
CACCCTGGATAAAGTGCCATGGTATCACAGCTCACGGCAACCTCCAATTCCTGGGCTCAAGCGAGTCTCCTGCCTCTGCCTCCCGAGTAGCTGGGACTACAGGTGCCCGCCACAACGCCTGGCCATTTTTTGGTTGCAGCCATCATTGTTTGGTGGGCCCAGGCTGGATTCGAACCTGCCAGCTCAGGTGTACGTGGCTGGAGCCTTAGCCCGTTGAGCCACAGGCGCTGAGCCAAGTTGAAGGATATTCTGATCTTGAGTTCAGGAGATTGATCTGGGATGAAAATGTAGAATTAAAAGTCCTCCATGAAGGAGCATGGATCCATGAAGTGTAAGTGATCAAAGAGATACATGAGACACAGACTGAGGTTGGGTGTTACCAAGTCTTTTCCAACATCAGTCCCAAGGATGTCACTTATTTTTCAATCCATTCCAATGTCAAAGCAATATTCACTTTTAGTTCTACCACTATATTTTAGAGGGCTACATATTGCTTTTTTTAATTTGCAGGTAGAAAGACATATTCTCAAAAATAGTTGAACCTGAGCTCTCTATTTCTGAACTTCTTTCCCACTGCTGACCACTACCTAACCTTTTTGTCTTTCTTCGATAAGAGTTCACTGACAAAAGTACACTATAAAGTTCAGGAAAACAATAATTCCAAGAGGTCTTAGCTTTAAAATACACAAGAAAGTCTACAGTTGAACACAAGAAACATCTTCATCAGGTATTTTCAAACTCTTGAGGATCATAAACTTACTAATTTTTAGACTTTCTTAGAGCTTTTTTAGGTTCTGGTTTAAGCAGTTCTGAAGGATATAAGCATTCTATTTTCATTTTTTTAACCAAAACATTTCAGTGTTATAACTATTTTATTCTTTAGATTCATTTCACTTTGCTAAACACAGCTAAGAATAACTTTTTCATCTTCCACCATTTGCATATCCTCAGCATCATCATAAAAATATTGATTCTTCCATCTCTTAAGAAAATGATCATTCCCAAGTGTAACTTGTTTCTTGTGTTTCTGAATGATATATAATAGTGCTTACCCTAACTACAGATTATGAAGATCTATAATAAGTAGTTCTACACAAAAATCTTTCATCATTTGAGAGAAGAAATGGTTAGATATCAATTTATAATTATCCTATCTTGATTAATGAATTATTCCAATCTTCTTTTATTTTTCAAAAATAAAAAAAGACTTAGGAGGAAAGTAAGCATTGCCCATTGCTTTAACTTTCATGTTTTCATATGTATAATATGACAGCCATCATTACCAGTTATCAATGAGAAAACAGGAGTCAGAAATGCAGTGATTTGTCAAAGTGGTTATAAAAAGGTCAACAAACCAAAGAGCATGATGGTATTTCCATTGGTGAAATAAGAATAAAATAATGAAAAGATAATTAACAATCCACCCAAATAACAGTGCAATACATCTGTAATATTTTTTCAATCAGGTAGGCAGATTGAAGTGAAATAAACAAATGATTGAAGGAAATACAACTGTTCCTTAGGATAGGAAGGAATAAAATAAGTTAATGGAAATGGATAATAATCTACATTACTAGAGGTTAGATCAGGGGTGGGAAACCTGCAGTCTTAAGGCCACATGTGGCCTTCTAAGTTCTTAAGTGAGGCCTTTTGACTGAATCCAAATTTTACAAAACATCATTTTATTTTATTGGTTAAGTTTTTGTTCATCTTTTATATTTTTGTTTGTTTGTTTGTTTTTGAGACATTCTCAAGCTATCACCCAGGTTACAGTGCTATGGCATCACAGCTCACAACAACCTCCAACTCTTGGGCTTCAGCGATTCTCTTGCCTCAGCCTCCCAAGTAGCTAAGACTATAAATGCCCACCACAACACCCAGCTGTATTTTATTGTTGTTGTTTTTGCAGTTGTCATTGTTGTTTAGCTGGCCTAGGCTGGGTTCAAACCTGCCAGCCTGTGTATATGTGTCCAGCGCCCTACCCACTGAGCTACAGGCACCACCCATCTTTTATATATATATATATATATATATTTTTTGAGACAGAGCCTCAAGCTGTCACCCTGGATAGAGTGCTATGGCATCATGGCTCACAGCAACCTCCAATTCCTGGGCTCAAGTGAGTCTCCTGCCTCCACCTCCCAAGAAGCTGGGACTACAGGTGCCCACCACAACGCCCAGCCATTTTTTGGTTGCAGTCATCGTTGTTTGGCGGGCCCAGGCTGGATTCGAACCCACCAGCTCAGGTGTACGTGGCTGGCGTCTTAGCCCGTTGACCACAGGCACCAAGCCCATCTTTCATATTTTTATTTTTTCAAAGAATATATTTATTTTGTTTTTTTCCTAGTGATCCAGCACTGAGTCATATAAAAGAATATATTTAAAAAAGCAAAGAATAAGTGTCAACGAAATAATCCTCCCAGATCAATCAGCACACTTGGAACATTAATAAGCCATAAGGGCTAAACTGTCAGCTGCTACACACATGATTTAGTTCTAACAACCCCACCCCCAACCCCCAGCACACTATTGAGGCTGGTTGGTCAGAGTTTATGTGAGATGAGTATGCCAGTCTGTTTGGAAAACAGTGCACTGGACTGTTTCTGTTTGAAGTGCAATTTGTTAACAGTTATAGTTCAACAGTATTTTTCAATTCTTCTTAACAGTCCATTATGTCAAAGAAGACCAAGAGAAGACAGAAGGAAAAAAACATTGTTTAATGAGAACTGGAAGTTGCAATATGAACAGTTGCACAGTTCAACAGTATTTTTTAATTCTATCTGCTTAACAACCTATTGTGTCAAAGAAGACCAAGAGAACGTAAAGGAAAAAAACAGATCATTTAATGAGGATTGGAAATTGCAATATTATCTTATTTCTGCCAAAGATAAGATGATCAGCTTGATTTGTAATACTGAAATATCAATATTAAAGAAATTCAGGCTCAGCGCCTGTGGCTCAATGGGCTAAGGCACCAGCCACGTACACCTGAGCTGGCGGGTTTGAATCCAGCCCGGGCCCGCCAAACAACAATGACGGCTGCAACCAAAAAATGGCCAGGCGTCGTGGCGGACGCCTGTAGTCACAGCTACTTGGTAGGCGGAGGCAAGAGACTCGCTTGAGCCCAGGAATTGGAGGTTGCTGTGAGCTGTGATGCCATGGCACTCTACCCAGGGTGACAGCTTGAGGTTCTGTCTCAAAAAAAAAAAAAAATTAAATAAATTCAATGCTTGGCTTGGCACCCGTAGCACATTGTTTATGGCACCAGCCACATAGACTGGGGCTGGCGGGTTCGAACCCAGGCCAGGCCAGCTACACAACAATGACAACTGCAATAAAAAAAAATAGCCGGGCATTTTGGTGGGCACCTGTAGTCCCAGCTACTTGGGAGGCTGAGGGAAGAGAATCACTTTAGCCCAAGAGTTTGAGGTTGCTGCGAGCTGTGTTGCACTCTACCAAGGGTGATATAGTGAAACTCTATCTCAAAAAAAAAGAAAAAAAAAGAAAAATTCAATGCTCAACAGCATTATAACACTCAAAAGGACCACAAATATTTTAAATTAGAGGGAGAAGTGAGAAAGGTTGTATTGCAGAAATTAAAAGATGAAAAGCAAAGATAATTCTTTCAAACAGCAATAAGACCTGGAAATAGCATCACTGACATGACTTATAAATAACTTATATTCTCAGGAAAAAAGGGGAGCCACTCAATGATGTATAAAGTGTGAAAGAAGCATTGTTGAAATTGTAGGATGCCTAGATCCTGATAATGTTTCAAAGTTAAACAATCTGCCTTTTTCAAGGAGAACCATAACTGATCAATAGCATGAATTAGCCTTCAATTTAATAGAACTAATTCATGAAATACTTCAGAAGGAAAATATATATTATTCAAGATAAATGTCATAAACCTGGACTGAATTTGGTAAATTTAGTGAGAGTATGTACAGATGGTGTACCTTCCATGACAGGAAAACATGAAGGGTTTATTATACAGAAAGAAAAAGTATTAAGAGTTCAAGATGCCCTCATTTCTTTTCACTGTATCTTGCATCAGCAAAATCTCTGTGTTTCTAAAGCAACTACTTTACGTGACACTTTGCAACAAGTTACAAGTATTGTTTTTTTGCTGTTTTTTTTTTTTTTTTAGAGACAGAGTCTCACTTTGTCACCCTCAGTAGAGTGCCATGATGTCACAGCTCACAACAACCTCCAGCTCTTGGGCTTAGGCGATTCTCTTGCCTCAGCCTCCCGAGTAGCTGGGACTACAGGTGCCGGCCCTAATGCCTGGCTATTTTTTGTTGCAGTTTGGCCAGGACCGGGTTCAAACCTGCCAACCTCAGTATATAGGGCCAGCGCCCTACTCATTGAGCCACAGGCGCCACTCGAGTTATAATATTGTTAACTATTTAATATACACATATCCTGCAAATGCAACACCAATCATCAATTGGTGCATCATCAATTTCAAGATATGCTAAAGTTGAACAATGAGGTATTTAATGTGGATTTACCATATCATTCTAAATTATGTTGGCTATACCAGGGACAGCTATTAGCCAAAATATTATCTCTGTAAGAACAGATAGTTAAATTTTATGGAAACAGAATCAGCAATGTGAATTATTGAAAGAGAAGTTCTGTAGGAATGCAGTGTTTCTGTATGATACGATGTCAAATCAAAACTACGTAAATATTTCTGTGCAAGGTAAAATTAAGTCTATATAGGATAAGTGGCAAAAAATCCAAGCAGTTTGCAAAAAGCAATCTTTTTTCAAAACACTTCTTCAAAAGAAAATTTCAGATGAACATTTTCTCCAGTCAGCAAAGGTCATTGGTGAGCAGGATGACATATCTGAAGAATGTGCAACTGTTACACCCCTAGTAATTGGAGAATGCAATGAAAGGTTCACTGATTGACAATATCACACTGAAATTAGTGTTTCAACCTCACCTCCTTAATATTACCAAGACACCCAAAGAACTACAGATGGAACTGAGTGAGCCCTCAGCAGATGACATTTTAAAGACAATGTCTGATGCTTGGAAAGATCTAATTGAAATATGAAAAAGTACAGTAGAATATCCATGCCTTCAGCAACATGCCCACAAAACGCTTTCTTGCTTTTCAACCATTTTTTGTTGCAAATCCTTTTCTCCTACCAAACGCAATCAAGATGCCCTGAAGGTCGCAAATGACTGATATCCATCTAGCGAATTAATCGAAACCGTGAACCTCCATGTTGCAACCCATGTTACTTTCCAAGAAAAAGCACATACAACAAAGTCATTAAAGGGTTAGTTAACTTTAAAATTACACTTTTCATTTTTTTAAATTATTAAGTACATAATAGTCAGATATTTACAAAGTAATGTACATTAAGATAACTCCTAATTGGAGTTTATTGAATGCAGCCTTACTTGACTGCAGCTAAATTAATGCAGCCTTTCAACATAAAGTTTCCCCACTTAAGGATTAGAGGAGACTTAGGCCATGATGATTGATCTGGGTGACAGCTACTTTTATCAACCTCTTTCCTGATCCCCAATGGTTACATCAGCTTTCTATTTTCCAATTATTAGGAGCACGAATTTTTCATTTTTGCTAAGTAAATCTGACATTCCAATGTCAACAGCAAGATATTCCTTACGTGAGCTCAAAAAAGAAGGAAAATTTGAAGAGTATTTTGAGGGCCTGGAGTTCCCAGAAAGGAAAAAAGGACCACTGTCCATTTAGCTAAACAGTAATTGTCTGTAGTTGTCAAACAACCAGAGGAACAAAGAAACATGTCACAGTTTCATGTTTACTAACAAGAGGTATAAAAAGGAACAGGTTTACACTAAGCCAAAAGGATTTGGTATACAAATCAATTGACAAGAACTTTTTACTTTAAAAAAGACATAGCAAGAGGGATTATCTTTCCAGAGATTTTTAAGGAAAAGCAATCAGGCCACTTTTGAGAAATGTTTCAAAGTAGATATAAACTCACCCATGTATAAAATATACCCTTTTCTGCAGATAGCATTCAAGCTGCTATAGCATTTTTATGACTCCTTTTGCTTTTTTGCTTAGGAAGTCCTTTTTCCACCCACACACCAAATATCAACTGTACTGTACATTTGCATTTTTCACATTTATTCCTCTAACCCAGTTAGGATTTATCTCACTGCAATGATGTGAGAAAGGTCTTGAACGTTTTGCTCCAGAATGTTTGTCAATTATCCTAGTGATCGCTGATAAGTTCGTGTATTCAGTCTTAGCCGGGGAATATCTGGGCATTTCCATTTATTTCCACCTAAAGTACCTAACTCACCTTCATTCCAACAATCATGGTAGGCAGCAATCGTTATATTTGGGAGTGGTTCAACATCATTACTTCTTACAAAACCTCCAGTCATAAGCCCAAGGCCCTGACAGGAAACAGCACCACCAGAAAGAACTCTGGACTAATATGGACAAGGGCCCTCTATCTGGTCAAGCACACCAAACAGGCACCCTCTGTCTTCCCTTAAGAATTACCATGGGAGGAGGACCTTGAGATAACCTGAAGAAAATAAGGGCAGAGAAGTAACAAGGCAAAGATGCACACAGCTCTGTAGGGCCTCCTAAAAATCACTAGATAAAAGAGCCAATGAGGCACCTCCTCAAAGCTAACTTTATGAAGACTTTGAGGTTAAAAAACACACAGTAGGAGATCTCAACTTATTGAGTTAGCTCATCTTGTACATAATCAGTCTAGAGAATGTCAATGACATTTTTTAGATTTAACATTTAGGAGAAAGACAACAACAAAGAGATATGACCTCAGTCTTCCAGCCTACTAGCAAATAAATCAGGAGTTGCAAGCTCAAATGCCTAGAAGAAGAGATAAATGGGATAAAAAAGTGAAGGGAGTCAAGCAAACCTGGCTTCAGAGTCTGGAAAGCAACGAGGATATTGGAACCTTGGCAAACTGGAGTTCATGTCCCTGAAACACATGCTTCTTCTAGAGAAGGCGCTCACTCTGCAGCTGCAGCAGTTTGTGCCGCTGAAAATTCAAGCCCAGACCTGCCAGATCTTCTAATTTTTCTAAAAATAGCCAGAAATATGAATTCTTACATGAATCTCCTCTTTCGTTTTTTTGAAACAGTCTCACTATGTTGCCTTCGGTAGAGTGCCATGTGTTACAGCTCACGGCAACCTCCGACTCTCAGGCTTAAGCGATTCTCCTGCCTCTGCCTCCCAAGTAGCTGGGAATACAGGCGCCCGCCCCGACGCCCGGTCATGTTTTGGTTGTAGCCATCATTGTTATTTGGTGGACCCGGGCTGGATTCAAACCCACCAGCTCAGGTGTAAGACACACAGGTCAAACTAGACTTATTTATGGTGCATTAGTGGGGGTCCTCAGACCCACAGTGTGGGCTTTCAGATTATACAATCCACTGGTCACTCAATTTTTCAAAACATCCTACCCTGCTCCTATGCCCATTTGTGCTTTTCTCCCTACTTTCCTCACTATGCCACTTTATTAGATGCTACACAACATAATGCACTCCAGGTGCAAAGCAAGTGAAGCGTGCTATTCAAGCTCATTCACCCCATTGAAGAGTTAGCAAGGTCTGATCTTACTATAAGGAAGATCAATTACTAGGGAAAGTTACACTGCTCGGTCAGACTCTTGAACCAAATTAAATAATTTTAAACGTAAGTAGAGAATAAGTCTTATATCTCCAAAAATGTCATGTTTTTTTCTTTTTTAAGAACTTTTAGATGTCCTGTTTCATGTATTAATAATGACTAGCTGTACTCACACGGCTTTCGAATTGAGCCCAACCTTGGTGGAAGCAAAGGAAAAAAACTTCAAAAGAAGTTCATTAAATAAACTGAAAACCACCTTCATTGAAAATGCTGTAGAATTTTTAGTTCCTACACAAAGTAAACTATTACTTACTTTAAAATAGTTTACCAAATGACATTCTATTCCAATCAAAATTAAGTCAAAGGTTTAAGGGATGAGTGAACTACTGGGATCTAGATATTTACCTTTTCCCACAGGCTCTAACAGGATTACTATATTAGGTAATCTTCGTTAATAATATAAACAAACTATAGTCTTCTATAATCTAGAAGACTTTCTTCTTTTACTATGGAAGGATATTAAAAATTGGTCTTCAGTATATTCACCTGAACAGGACTGGATAAGGCAAGGTTTATATGCCATTACTATCCACATGCATTAGTCTATTCCTGCTGATACCTGATAGCAATAAATTCCCCCACTCTGCCCATCCTTCTTCCACACTAAACCTTCTAAAGATGATACTGCAGAAAACAACAGGTTCTAATGTCTTATACCCTGCTTTATTTCCTAGCTGCAATTAAAATAAAAAACTGTGATATACCAGTAACATTATAAATATAACTGACACAAACTGAATGTTTAAAAAAATTTTCAAATCAGATTTTACTATAAAAAATTATAAAAATGGAAACAAAGAAAATCTAAGAAGTGATTTTTAATCCACTCTTAGAATTCTTCTTTTACCAGTGGCATAACGACAGTAAGTAGCTACAATGGGAATCTACTCAATTAGTCCACAGACATAGTAAGCAATGACAAATTACATCACAAAACATGATGTTCATAAGTGCATAAGCCCAAGTACAATACTCCTTGGGTGGAAACAAAATACCAAGAAACCCCAGGGTCTCAAAAACCAGTAATAAGCCTAATCCCCTCGTTTGTTCCCAATATTTCTGTCTGAAAACACTTAGTCTTACGTACATGATTTACAATTGTTATGTTTTGTTTGCTATTATCACAGAACCTTCAAAAGCTTAAACTCTATAGTACTGTAGCATGAGGTCAAATAAGTTAACATAATTGCTGGTATTTTGTTAGGATGTTATGGCAGCATCTGTATTTTCCAAAAATAAAGTCAGTTAGAAAGAAAGAGGAAGAAAATCGAAGGGAAAATAAGGGAAGTGACAAAAAGGGAAAGAAAAAGATGGTTAAAATCCACAATATTCAGCAACAAGATTATGATAAATCCTACAAATTTACATAACAGAGTATGATACCCATGTAATAATTTGGTTAAAGCAAACTTTCTGATGAGACAACAATAATACTTATTGAACAATTATAATAGCCAACAGGAAAATCTTATTTCCAAGAAGAAAGGAACAATTCAGAAAGACTAATAGCAATAATGTTGATTTTTTTTTCCTCTATACAGTATAAATTCTAAAGTATAAATCTATACATATGAGGAATAATAACAAGTTTTAGTGAATAATGTTACTATATTTATTTTATATGTCTCAAGAAATAGTTCTAAAAAACCTATTGCTTTTATTAATAGAAATTAATTTCTAAATGAAAATGCACCTCCCACACTTGACTATTCATGAAGTCATATCCAGAATAAATTTAGCCATGAACAGTAAATGTCAAGTTTACATTCTTCAATATCAATAAAGTTATACCCTTTTGTACAAGAATGGCATGCAACATATTATTCTTTCTTAAGAAATAAAAACTACTGGCTTTGGTTTTGAGTTTCAAAACAGGACTTAACCATTTTCTTTTCTTTCTTTATAGAGCAAGACTCCAGCTATGGCAAGCACCCTATCAGTTTTTACTTTAAAAATTCTATGAATTCTGACTAATGAAATCTCCAGACAGTGAAAAATAAAATTACTCAGTATCAAATAATGCAGATAACATATATTCATTATATTCCAACTTACCTAACACGCTTACAAAAGCATCAAAAAGATGAAATGTAAGCAGAGGCTCTTTCAAGTGACCATAGTAATCTGCTATAGTTTTAAAGACATCTTTTTCAAATCCTAAGTACATGGGCTGCTTCAAATCAGAACAGTTGGGCCCTATTTTAGGAAAAAAGAGAAAGATAAATAGTAATGCAGCAATTACCTTTGAGTATTATTCTCTGTGAATACACGTAGCATATACACCTGGGTATTCAAGATACACAGAAAAATTTTCATCAGGAAAATTAGCATTAATTAAATGAGGCCTATATATTTTGCTTATACAAATATACTTTATGTCTAAATTGAAATCTATTATAAAACAATCAGGAAAATTAAAGGTTTAAAGCATTTTCAAAGACACTCATTTTTTTTACAATGTCCTTCTGAAAGGCATTTTTCTTAAATGTAAACAATTATAATTTTCTTTCAAATACTCAGTATTTTCTCAGTCTTGATAAACTTGATCAAGACAACAACTAGCTCATATGTGTAATATACCAGTTATAAAGCAATTTTTAAAGCTTTTCATTATTTCATTTTTGCTATATTATAAAATCCTACAGTCATAGTTAAATGAAATAACTTCTGCCTCTGAACTATTATTTCAGACCAATAAAAATTTTAACTTTTTAAATGATACCCTGAAAAGGAGATTTTACATGTTATCTTGTTAATTTATTCTGACTATAAACTCTCTATCTGATCTCTGACCAATCATCAAAAGACAGTTTACTGATAAATATCATAAAGTTGGAGCAAACATAAGAACCCTGACACTGCCTGGTCCTTCCCATATCTTATGCCAGCAGCAAGCAAGGCAAAATTCCACTTGTGTCTGGGACCAAAAGGGGAACAAGACATGTTCTCAAAAGAGCTGGCAGCAAATGCCCCCAACGATCCATACACAAACCACAGATTTACACTGCCAACTTGAGAGACTTAGTCCCATGAGGAAGAGTTTCGCTGGGCTTCTCCATTTCCATTACAGCATGAAGAAAGGAGTGGCACTGCACCGGCCAGTCTGGGGTCAGCAGAAGACTAAACAACTGCACCTGAATAGACTTCTACTCCCAGGAGAACACAGCAGCAGCCAAGATAAATGAAAGAAAATTCTTCCTACAGAGTTGCTATAACTAAAGAAAGAGGATCAAGCTAAAATAGACAGTAAAACATTCTGGGCCTTCACATTTCAAGGCCACCAAGACATTCTCAAATGCCCTGATTTGTTCTCTTTTAAAACTCTGACCATTCAATATTCTTTTCTTATAAAATAACTTATTTTGGCCAAAATAATGAAAACTGCAAAATATCTATGTGTGGTATCACATATGAACCTAGCAGCAAATGCAGGCACCATGTTGCTTGTTTCCTTCTCTTACCCATGCTAAGCTTAGTCTATACAAAGAGTTAAGTTGGTATGTCTCAGAAAGCAACACACTGCCTAGAATTACTCCCTCCCATGGTAAGTACGTGGTTCATTCTAAATTGTTGTACTCCTTTGTGAATATTTCATCATCCTTGTTAAAAATATGCAAAAACCAAAAAAAGGTTTCTCTAAAAAAAACAGTATTTAGTGAGTCCTATGAGAGGAAACCATATTTTTAAAATCTTTGCTTTCTTAGGCATCTTGAACTTTAAGAATTTTTTAAATCTAGTTTATAATTGTTACTCCTGACAAATTTTGGAAAAAGAAAAGCTTTGACTTTTTTGTATCCATTTTTGACTGAATTCTTAAGATACACATGCACAAAGAAGAAAAACATAGTTAACCTGGTTTTGTATATATTCAGCCAGCATTGAAGCTGGCCAAAAACGTAAGTATCCAGGCCCACATGCACATAGTCTATGATAAATGCAGGTGAGCCCAAAGGGAAAGAGGTGAGCAACAGACTAACAGAAAAGGAGGCAGCAGGCCTTCAGAGTATCATAATATACATTGGCCTATCCTTTTGTTCCCTTTTAGATGACTGTAATGGGAATCTATACTTACTAAGGATAAGAAGGACAAGAAACAGATCATGACTTCTTGGACTCAAAGTAGATTTTGAGCGTCAATGAGAATTTTGAAACACTTAGCGATTTTATAAAGCAATTTGAAAGGCTGACCTTGCCTTTTGGCTACCTTTATTCTTTGACTATAAAGAAACATTTTACAGATGTGCCAACCATTCATAAATCACTGCACTTGATTCATGCAATACATGTTCCCTGTTCCCAACATTTGCCACCTACTATAATACCACCTCACACCCATGGAGATCATTACTAAACCACTCCTGATATCTATCCTCTCCACTGTAAGTAGTCAGAGTTGTTCTAACCTTTCTGAGGCTTTAGATGTACATCTTGCTTGAGGGAAAATTACACTCTCCACTATATTTTAGTCATCATTGAAATTCAGCACCATAAACATACCTTAATATACACTTTCTAACATATTATACATAGGTTGATTATGCTGGCCAATCGACTTCCAAATCATTGGTTTGCCAAGAATTCAAAAATGGATAATTTAACTTCCCATTTACACTTTCTATCTCATCATTGCCAAATATATAATTTAAACTTAGTTTACTTCAAATGAACTAACAGAAACAAAAAAAGCCCTTTCGCAAGTTAAAACCATAGTACTCTACAACTCAGAAGTTCTAAAATATTAATCAAAAAACAATGAAATGTTTAATAGTTAAACCTAGAGAACTTTGGGCTTCACACAAACTAATGTTACTACTATTCATATTCAGAATGATAGTACTGAATGAACATCATTCATATCCTGGATGCTATTCAAAATAATAAAATCATTTTTCAAATATTACCACTAAAATTACCTACATTAAGCAAACAGTTATTTTAGTTTCATTCTATAATCAAACAAAACTAACTCCAAGCCAGGCACAGTGGCTCACATCTGTAATCCTAACACTCTGAGAGGCTGAGGCAGGAGGATCACTTGAGCTCAAGAATTTGAGACTAGCTTAAGCAAGAGTGAGCCTCCTTCTCTAAAACATAGGAGAAATTAGCCACGCCTTGTGGTGAGCACCTGTAGTTCCAGCTACACGGGAGGCTGAGGCAGGAGGATCACTTGAACCCTGGAGTTTGAGGTTGTTGTGAGCTAGGCTGATGTCATGGCACTCTAGCCTGGGGCAACAGATCACTCGGTCTCAGAAAAAAATAAAATAAAAATAATTTCAAGGAAATTTATATCTATCTCTGTACATTCTAGTCCTATACAAAAGAAAAGAAAGAAAACTACTTTTCTAAGTATCGGTGAGACTCGATGCCCTCTAAACCAAATATCACCACTATCAGTCAGCCAAAATAACTTCAACTTTTCTCATTAAAATCATTTGTTTCAGTTAAGCCATTAACATTAGAATCTCCTCTATAGATTAAGCCTTCTGAAAATTCACAGAAAAAAACCTCTTCCTTCCCAGAATCTATGATATTCAGTGAAATGGAAACCATGTGTCTATGAAACGAATTTCATATACCTCTGAAAATCTTCACAGAGAACACCTGGGACAAGGCCCTCTCATCTCACATCCACATTACTGAAACAGTTTTTGTTTTTCTGCATGCAAGTTCTTCTTCTTCTAAGCCAGAGGTTCTCAACCTGTGGGTCGTGACCCCTTTGGGGGGGTCAAACGACCCTTTCACAGGAGTCACCTAAGACCATCCTGCATATCAGATATTTACATTACAATTCTTAACAGTAGCAAAATTACAGTTATGAAATAGCAACAAAAATAATCTTATGGTTGGGGGTCACCACAACATGAGGAACTGTATTAAAGGGTCACGGCATTAGGAAGGTTGAAAACCACTGTTCTAAGCCATCCTACATATCAATTAGATCACTCTTCTAAAAAATTTCTCTCCCACTTAAAATACTGCCTTATAAAAAGCCAACAGTAGATAGGATAGGCTGACCAAAACTGATGATGTAAATACAGTAGATATTTGGGAATACATGGCTTAGGAATAAAAATATAAGTTTTGGGAATAAAAACTTATAGACTATTATCAGGTAGCTATCTGTCGTAATATTACATATAATATTTAACTAATTTCTTTCTTTTGTGTGATGAAACAATTAGAAGTCATGTGAATTTTATGGGTAATGTGATTATATCTGCTAGAAAGTGTAAGCATCAATCCCTTTAAAACTGTTCTATAATTCAGCTCTTTCATTATTAAGTCATAAATTCATCTCTATAAGCACAGTAGTCCCAAAGAATTAACTGCCAGTCTCACAGGTGTCAAACCCATGTTCAGGCCATCAAACAATTTTATTCTAATTCAGGGCACTAATTTCTCTTAATTTCACAAAACAGGCAGATAATTAGTCCTTACAATTTGCCAAACACTTCATAGCTGACAGCACCCAATGAGGAAGTTCTTCTGTAGGAAAAACAAAAATAAAAGGAAGGTATTTTATTCAATTCCACATAACACAAGAAATTATATACCTGCTTGGTATCATAAGAATGGATTTCTTGCCCAAGTAATATGAAGCATATCTGCTAATCACAAATCATCAATTTATGTGTCAGAATGGTTAAAAGATGAAAATCTTTCCTTAGTACTCATATAAATCATACCTACAAATTTCTCTTAGGACAAGATACACCTTTTAAAGATTTAGTAAAAAGAAAAAAATTGATGGGTTATTTCAAATAAACCAAAAGACAAACCACTTATCCTAAGAATTACAGAAGGAAAAGAAAAAACAGAAAAGGCAAAAATATTAGTAACCAAAAGCATTTATAAGACAAGTTCACCAAACACCTCCCTCTAAAAATGGTAAATTCTATAGCTCTAATGTAAGTATCATAAAATATATTTCCATTTTTGAAATGCTTTAGGCCACTGACATATTAAAATTAGGCTACTATTATTAGGACAGCCTTGAAATAATAATAGTAAAATAACATTGCTGCAAAAAATCCCAGCTGAACCACTGGTAGAGAATCTCTTCTTTCCTGGCCCTGCCATAGACATCTGTTTCTGAAGAAACAGGCCAGCATTCAGGCTTCTACTTCATTTTCTATACTTTCTGTAAACCCGAGAAGATACTTATTGAATTGAGTAACATCTAATGAACCTGAGCCTTACAAAATGCTCTCTTCTTTCTGAAGACCAACCTTACTTAATAAAATGTAAGATGAATGATCATCTGACAACAAAATGTATTAATTTGCTATATGCAGAGAATTTAAAAGGATTTTAGATGTATTTAGAAGCCTATACCTCCCTCATTCTAGAAACTTAATTTTATATGCTCAGGTTGATTTCACAACTCATAGAGTCACCACAAATCTATTTCTGCCTCCCTTTTGTCCTCAATTCCTGATATAGGGACTAGAAAAGGGAACCCCATAACCTTCCTCCCCTCTCACAACTGCTCAGGCTCCTTCTGGTACATTCTGTCTGCTGCCCTGAATATAATATTTTATAAAAACCCAAAAAGTGTTATATCATCTTCCCATGTTCAAAAGTCATTTCATTCCCAGCCAATTCCCAGCATCCCAAGTTTGAACTAAAGGAAGAGTATATCAAAGAGCCCACCCAATTCTGGCCCAGCCCTTACCCATAAGAAGTTTTAAAATTAGTATGGGAATTATGGCCTACTGCAGATACCATGACTATATTTTTACAAATCAAAAACCCGGTTGGGTAGCTGCTGATGCCTTTTTTCCCCCTGAATTTATAGACTGGTCTGGAGGAAATGGCATACAAAATTGCCCCTGCCAAAACTGCAAAAGAAAAAAAAAAAAAAGAAAAGGCATACAAAATTAAAGTACCTCCAAAATTTAAAGAGCTCCCCATTATTAAAAAGAAAAACAATATAAACATTATCCTAGAAAATCTGACACAAAAGAAACCCTAACAAAAAGGTCAGAGAGAACCCTAAATGCAATCAAGCCCCCAGGCCCACCTGCAAACTAACTCAAGCTCTCAGATCTCAAACATGCTCACTTTTCAGAGATTTTCCTGGGGACAATATGGAACCTTAATGCCAAGGGTAGGTAACACAGCCAGCCTCTGGATAGACTGTGCTGAAGTTCCTGGATACTCATCTTTTCTATGACATTTCCTTAATCTAAATAATTAGTTACAAGGTATGTGGAAGGGAGAGAAAGATATATGTAATGAAGAGACAAACTTATTTAGGGTTTAGGGAAGGGTCAAATAGGAGCTGATGGACCAGCCAATGTGTTGGGTCAACCAGGAACAAAATAGTATTTACGCACTTACTTGACTTGTCATCAAGGATAACGACTCCCTGCTTGCTAACACTATATACATTATGGATGATGAACTTGGAGTTGACAAGTTTGATATCTAAAACTTCTTCTAAGGAATCTAAGCCAAGGACTTTCTGTAAGCTAAAAAGATAAATAAATTGGTTAGTTTTTTTTAAAAAGCATTATTTACCAAAAAACTAGCACTCCAAAAGATAAACCTTTAAAATATATTGTTTTCATACACCTTATACAATCTTTGTGGGACAAAAAGGTAGAAATTGGTTATGATAAAAGATATCCTTTTGTATTTGCATATTACTTCACTGATTTAATAATATAAAACTCTGAGTGTTAAAGTAATTTTATAAATAGAACTATTTTTCTTTTTTAAGACAGAGTCTCACTTTGTCACCTTTGGTAAAGTGTGATGGTGTCATAGCTCACAGCAACCTCAAACCCTTGGGCTCAAGAGATCCTCTTGCCTCAACCTCCCAAGTAGCTGGGACTACAGGTGTCTTCCACAAGTCCAGCTATTTTAGAGATGGTGTCTCACACTTGCTCAGGCTGGTCTCAAACTTCTGAGCTCACTCAAGCAATCCACCTGCTTCGGCCTCCCAGAGTGCTAGGATTATAGGGGTGAGCCACCATGCCCGGCCATAAATAAAACTATTATAAAAACAAAAACTAGCTTATCCTATGGTAAGAAACTGCTATTACTACATGAAAAAAAGCAAATCTGCTATAACACTATCACCTTAATTATACCTACAGTACATCAAATGTCCAGGAGACCAAATTTTCCATTATGTGGTTTTTTGGGGTTTTTTTGCAGTTTTTTGACCAGGACCAGACTTAAACCTGCCACCCCCAGGGCTGGTGCCCTACTCCTTGAGCCACAGGCACCACCCTCTGTTTTGTTTTTGTTTTTTTTAAGACAGTGTCTTACTATGTTGCCCTCCATAGAGTGCCATCACGTCACAGCTTACAGCAACCTCAAACTCTTGGGCTGAAGCAATTCTCTTGCTGCAGCCTCCCACAACGCCCAGATATTTTTTTGTTATATAGTTGTCATTGTTGTTTAGCAGGCCCAAGCCGAGTTCATACCTGCCAGCCCCAGTGTACGTGGCCAGTGCCCGAACCAATGAGCTACAGGTGCTGAGCCTATTATGTGTTTTATTAAACTTAAGATTTCAGTATTACTAGGAAGTAAAAGAACTTTTAAATTCCTATTTTTAACTATTATATAAATGGCAATAGAAAATCCCCAGAATTCAGTTGAATTATGTTTGCTAAGCACAGCTGCAAATACTGCAAAGTTGAGATTTTCATTTGTAAATTCAGAAAATTAAATATACAGTGGTAAAGAAACAAAATAGAAAAAAACTTGCTAAAATGTCTCATTAATATCAAATGCACATACTATGATAATGTCATAGACTTCCATATCTCTTCAACATGGGCCTCTGTCAGCTGTCTGCGGTGGACAAGACGGCAAGCAGGTACCTCTCCAATAGCAATACTGTGACGCTTGTACCACATCTCGGAATTCTAATGGAGAATGGAGGAGGGAGGGAAAGAGAGAAGGTAGAAAGGGAGAGAATATTTCAGTACAAAGTGGCATGATTTTTATGAGAAAAGTTTTTGATTTGGTTATTTGTAGTTTGATTTAAAATAATTAAAAATAAAATTTTTCTTTACATGGACTTCAGAGAAGAATGACTCTTAAGAGCATGTCATATAATAGACAAATATTCATGAATTACAAAAGAGCTATGGCAATAAGCATGACATTAGCTAATTAACTTTTCCTGTAAGAGTTCCAACTAATCAGTGAAGCAAAATTTTAATTCAAAATTCAATCAAGGGATACCTATACAAATTCACACACTATCCAAAACTGAGTAATTGTTTAAAATAAAATTAAAATATATTGCTTTCAAGAATTCTCTATTTTTTTCATAAGAAAATATCAAGTTGGCAAGCAGCCCATAGATCTTACATGTCTGCAAAAGGCAGGAAAAATAGGAGCATTACAAGCACAGTTGAAGATGGTGCTTGTAAAGGAATGGACCCCTGTCTACAGAGGAGAAAAACTAAAGAATACAGAAGTTTAATAATTTGCCCCAAACCATACAACTTTACCTCCTCAACATTCTCAGTACCTTGTTTCTCACTTTCAAGCTATAAGACTTAGGTCATAAAACTTCCTTCTGGTAATCACAAAGAACCTTTAAAAGGCAAAACCTATAAGTCATTTACAAAACTTTCTATACTAGTTTTTTGCAAAAGTAACATTATAGAAAAACCTTATTAATTTAGAAAAAGGAGCTAGAAATATTTTTTTATTTGATTTTTGGTTTTGCTTTTATTTTTGAAAAGTTACTGAATTATAAAACAAATTCAAAGACTACATGATTTGTGAATGTCTAAATATCCAAATAAGATGTTTGCTTTTGAAGGCAGGCATGCATTTGGCTAGCAAATTCACTTCAAAAATTTATCCTAAAACAACACTCATGAATATATTCAGATGTTTATCTGTAAAGGTACTGCTTACTACATTGTTTATATATTAAAAACTGGAAACACCATGCATAGCTAAGAGTAAAGGACTGGACAAATATACTACTTTCATATTAGATGATGCATATACTGAAAACGTTGAATATTTACTAACATGACAAAATGAGCATAACATTCTATTCTAAGTGAAGAAAGCCTACAGAACAGCTCAGCATGATCTCATTTTTGTGTTAAAAATATACATGGAAAAAGGGAGACACACTAAAATGTTAACAATATTTCTCTCTGGATGGTATTATATATAATTTATTAAATAGTTTATTTTTCTATCTATAAACAATCACACAAAATAAATAATAGCAACAGTAGTTAACAGTTACTGGGTACCTGAGTACCAGGCACTATTCTAAGCACTTTCAAGTATGACCTCATCTTGATCCTCACAACAACCCTCCTTTGGAGGATACTATTGTCCCAGAAAACTGAAACACAAACACAGAAAAACAAGTTCAAAAAGTTGTCCAAATAACTGGACCAGCCAAAATTCAACCCAGAGCCCCACTTTTACCCTTCACATTACACTGGCCCCCGAGCAAACACAATAAATAATTTTATTAGTTCTATTGTACTTTATATAATGGCTAGGCAAAAGAGAAGACAGGACAAAAACAAAAAACAACAAGCAAACTAAAGGTAAAGACAAAACGAAAGTAATGTAAAAAACACGAATGAAGAGCTGTGTTTCTTAAGAAAGATGAAGGCTTTGTTTATTGACCTTATCATTCCAAAAACTATATCAGGGTCCCATGAGGAAAACACATCCTGCCCTGCCATTCTTCCTTTGGACAATCTTCAACAAGCAGCAGTCCAAACCTTAGTGGAAATATATATAATTACGAAGCTCCAATTTCTACCACTTCACTTACAGGGAAAGAAAGGATAAGAAAAAACAAGACAAAAGTTATTAAAAAAAAAAAAAAATAGGGATGCAGATGGCCAGAGAAGAAACCTAATGATAAGGTTTGAGGGGAAGATAAGAGGCATTGAAGAGTCAGGGACTGTGGCATATCACACCTGAAGGCTCCTGAAACTTTTATAATTTAAAACAGAAATTGTTATCATTGGTGCAAAGTCCTGAAGAGTGGATTGAAATAGGCTAATAAGCACTTGGTCTTCCCAATGGTATCATCATGAACATTTGAACTTCACAGAACTAAGAAGAATAGAAAAAGGAAGTCTTTATATCAATGACATAAAAAAATAACAATTTAATATGGGGTTTTATCTCTTTTAGAGAAACAATACAGGATGACCTTATAGTAAAAAAAAAAAACCTACTGGCTCGGCGCCTGTGGCTCAACGGGCTAAGGCTCCAGCCACGTACACCTGAGCTGGCAGGTTCGAATCTAGCCCGGGCCCGCCGAACAACAATGACGGCTGCAACCAAAAAATGGCCGGGCATTGTGGCAGGTGCCTGTAGTCCCAGCTACTTGTGAAGCAGAGGCAGGAGACTCGCTTGAGCCCAGGAATTGGAGGTTGCTGTGAGCTGTGATGCCACAGCACTCTATCCAGGGTGACAGCTTGAGGCTCTGTCTCAAAAAACAAACAAACAAACAAAAAAAAACCTACTGAATAACTGCCCTCTATACAGGGTCATATTAGGTGTTAAGTACAAATGTTCAAAGAAATGTACCTCATTTCATGGAGCTTATACTTAAATTTTCTCGAGGTTAAGAACTATCAATAAGACATTAAGTATTCATCATTATAAATAAATAATTCTCAAATACTATTTGTACTCAATCTTTCAGAATAGTGTCACTTTGTTTTCTAATACAGTAGTCCCTCTTTATCTGAACTTTTGCTTTTTTTTTTTTTTTATCTTTTTGGAGACAAGAGTCTCACTTTGTCACCCTTGGTAGAGTGCCATGGCATCACAGCTCACAGCAACCTCAAATTCTTGGGTTTAAGCAATTCTCTTGTCTCAGCCTCCTGAGTAGGTGGGACTACAAGTGCCTGCCACAACACCCAGCCATTTTTAAAGATGAGGTCTCTCTCTGGCTCAAGCTGGTCTCAAACCTGTGAGCTCTGGCAATCCACCCACCTTGGCCTCCCAGAGTGCTAAGATTACAGGTGAACTTGTGCTTTCCAGGGTTACAGTTAGCCCCAGCCAACCACAGCCTAAACATATTAAATGCAAAGTTATGGAAACAGATAATTCAAAAATTTTAAACTGTGTACCATTCTGAGAAGCATGATGAAATCTCATGCCTTCCAGTTCCCCTCTACCCACACCAAATCCACACTATTCATGCTCCCTAAAAATAAGTTACTTAGCACACTTGGTTACCAGACCAACTGTCAGTATCACAGTGCTTTTGTGGAAGAAAGCAACAAAATATTTTATTTAATAATGGCTTAAAGACCAAGGGTAGCAATGCTGGCAATTCAAACATGCCAAAGAGGCAATCAAGTGCTTCTTTCAAAAAAGTAAAAGTTCTTTACTTCTAGTAAGAAAAGAGAAGAATCCTATGGAGAGATTGTTAAGATCCGTGGTAAAAATGAACCTTTAAAAAAAGAAAAACATGAATCCTCTATCTGTACAATTATGGGGAAGGAAAAAAATTTCATGATAGTTTTGCTGTCATACCTCAAACTGCAAAAATTATGGCCATAGTGCATGATAAGTGCTGAGTTAAGACAGAAAAGGCATATAATTTGTGAGGGGAAAACATGAACAGAAACATTTTCTGATTGATGTGCAATTGGGTTTGGTACTACCTGCAGTTTCAGACATCCACTGGGGAGGGTAGAACAAATGCCCCTCATCCACAGAAGGACTACTATAGTCTGTCTTGCACAGCATCCTTCACTGGTCTGTAAGCTTTTTTACAACAAAATCGATGACACACACCACCATGTCTGTAGAGCCTAACGCAACACATGGCATATAGGAGACAGTCAATAAATCTCCATTGAGTGAATGAAGTTATCAATTCCAAAACTAACCTCTCCTCCAAGTTCCAGGGCCCTTGTCTTCATCTACCTGCTTTATACTTACCTTTAATAGGACTCATTGTTATCATCAAATAAATTAATATTTTAGTCCAAATTCATCACAATCCCTGACAATCTATACAAACCCTTCTGGAGTCCTCATTTCTATCACTAGTGTCACCCTAGTCTTTGAATTACCTCTGATAAAGCCTTAACTCTTAACTATTCTCTCCAAACTGATATACACAATCTCTTTAGGAAGAAAAATTTCTTAAAGTTAACATTTTATCTTTGCCAACAAAAATACATTTTGAATGTCTAGTCTTATAAGACTTGATTAACTTAAAATATTGTGTTATTATAATTCTTTTTCTTTTTTATTGTTGGGGATTCATTGAGGGTACGAGAAACCAGGTTACACTGATTGCATTTGTTAGGTAAAGTCCCTCTTACAATCGTGTTTTACCCCCAAAAGGTGTGGCACACACTGAGACCCCACCCTCCTCGCTCCTTCCCTCTCTCTGCTCTTCCTTTCCTCACCCCTCGCTCATTCTTTCTCTCTATGCTCTCTCCTTCCCCACCCCCCACCATGTCATTAATTGTCCTCATATCAAAATTGAGTACATGGGATTCATGCTTCTCCATTCTTATGATGCTTTACTAAGAATAATGTGTTCCACTTCCATCCAGGTTAATACAAAGGCTGTAAAGTCTCCATTTTTTTTTAATGGCTGAATAGTATTCCATAGTGTACATATACCACAGCTTGTTAATCCATTCCTGGGTTGGTGGGCATTTAGGCTGTTTCCACATTTTGGTGATTGTAAATTGAACTATAGTAAATAGTCTAGTGCAAGCGTCTTTATGATAAAAGGATTTTTTTCCTTCTGGGTAGATGCCCAGTAATAGGATTGCAGGACCAAATGGGAGGTCTAGTTTGAGTTCTTTCAGAGTTCTCCATACTTCCTTCCAAAAAGGTTGTATTAGTTTGCAGACCCACCAGCAGTGTAAAAGTGTACCCTTCTCTCCACATCCGTGCCAGCATCTGCAGTTTTGAGATTTTCTGATGTGGGCCATTCTCACTGGGGTTAGATGGTATCTCAGGGTGGTTTTGATTTGCATTTCTCTAATAATTAGGGATGATGAGCATTTTTTCATATGTTTGTTAGCCATTCATCTGTCTTCTTCAGAGAAGGTTCTATTCATATCTCTTGCCCATTGATATATGGGATTGTTGGCTTTTTTCATGTGGATTAATCTGAGTTCTCTATAGATCCTAATTATCAAGCTTTTGTCTGATTCAAAATATGCAAATATCCTTTCCCATTGTGTAGGTTGTCTATTTGCTTTGGTTGTTGTCTCCTTAGCTATACAGAAGCTTTTGAGTTTAATTAAGTCCCATTTGTTTATTTTTGTTGTTGTTGAAATTGCCATGGCAGTCTTCTTCATAAAGTCTTCCCCTAGGCCAATATCTTCCAGTGTTTTTCCTATGCTTTCTTTAAGGATTTTTATTGTTTCATGCCTTAAATTTAAGTCCTTTATCCATCTTGAATCAATTTTTGTGAGTGGAGAAAGGTGAGGGTCCAGTTTCAGTCTTTTACATGTGGATATCCAGTTCTCCCAGCACCATTTATTGAATAGGGAGTCTTTCTCCCAAGGTATGTTCCTGTTTGGTTTATCAAAGATTAGGTGGTTGTAAGATGTTAGTTTCATCTCCTGGTTTTCTATTCAATTCCAAATGTCTATGTCTCTATTTTTGTGCCAGTACCATGCCATCTTATGGCCACTATTGCTTTGTAGTACAGCCTAAAATCTGGTATGGTGATGCCCCCATCTTTGTTTTTATTACTAAGAACTGCCTTAGCTACCCGGGGTTTTTTCTGGTTCCATATAAAACGCAGAATCATTTTTTCCCAATCTCGAAAGTACGATGTTGGTATTTTAACAGGGATGGCATTAAATAGGTAGATTGCTTTGGGAAGTAAGGACATTTTAACAATGTTGATTCTTCCCAGCCATGAGCATGGTATGTTCTTCATTTGTTAATATCCTCTGCTGTTTCCTTTCTTAGGATTTCATAATTTTCTTTATAGAGGACCTTCACCTCCTTTGTTAGGTATATACCTAGGTATTTCATTTTCTTTGAAGCTATGGTGAAGGGAGTTGTGTTCTTAATTAGCCTCTCATCTTGACTGTTATTGCCGTATAGATGACTTCATTATTAATTATGATTATTACTTGGCCCTGCCTTTTAGGATTACACCTTAGACCTCATTTGTCAGGAAATCACAATCATCTGCTATCATCAAAGCAAGGAAAATCGGTCCACGTATCTTTGATTAAAATCATCTTTCTGATGATGATGAACTAGCCAATTTTCACATGTTCTGTGGCGTCATGATTCAAACCATGAAAATCTCCTTAATTCTGACGTGAAAACGACTTTTCAAATTTCATCCTTCTTACAGCAAAAGTACAACATTTACTGCTGTGTATTGCCTTGAATGATGGTGACAGAAATGCATGTTTCCAGTGTAAACCCACTCTTCTGTTTCTGGTTCCAGAAACCTGGTAACAATATCCATCAGATGTATTTGGCAGTGCCTGCCTGAGGACAGCTGCTTTCAGTACCAGTCCCAGGATCTCCTGATAGTCTGGCTAACACGCTCTCCTCGAAACTATTCCCAAACCCAGATCTTCCAGCCCTAAGGGGAGCACCTTTCAGGGCAGTGATTTTCAACTGGTGTGCCATGAGAGGATCTTAAGTGCTGCAATAAATTTTAAAGATCCTTAATTATGGCTTGGTGCCTGTAGCTCAAGCGGCTAAGGCGCCAGCCACATACACCAGAACTTGCGGCATTGAATCTGGCCCGGGCCTGCCAAACAATGACAAGTACAACCAAAAAATCGCCAGGCGTTGCGGTGGGCGCCTGTAGTACCCAGGAGGCTGAGGCAAGAGAATCGCTTAAGCCCAGGAGTTGGAGGTTGCTGTGAACTGTGACGCCACGGCACTCTACCCAGGGCTATAGCATGAGGCTCTGTCTCAAAAAAAGAAAAAAAAAAAACAAAGATCGTTAATTAAATAATTGCCAAAAGAAGTTCAGAGCACAGTAAGTATATTCTTTCTCTGGTTTTTTTATTTACTCTTTTTTTTTTTTTATGAACACAATTTAAGTGTGCCATGAGATTAAAAAGTTTGAAAAACACTATTTTAGAGGTGGGGATGGCTTGCAGCTCAAGACTTCTACCTCTAAATTGTGTTTATTCATGGGTGAAATCAGGAAAACCTTGATTGGAAACAAATACCTGTAAAAGTACAGATGCTCCAGAATCTTGTTTGGACTCAGCCCTTCATGTCATGGTTTTGTCTATGGCGTGGGTCAATTTACTCAGCTACAGGCTCAACATCCACCTTCTCATCACTGTGGGAGTCTTTTAACTCAGGAGGCAGGTGGCCCACAAGATAACCTCTAGGTTAGCTTTCACATAACTGAGATCATTCAAAAGCCTTATTTCGCAAGGTCAATCCTATTGTACAACACCTACTTTAAAAAGAAATTGCTCTACATTTGAATGATTTGGGGATGATTATTTTTATTTATTTTTCAATATAAATAAGTCAATGCTAATTACTAAGAGTTTGTTTAATCTGAATTTTTTTTTTTTATAAAACACAAGCCCATAGGGCCTAACTTAATAATTTTTATTAAGACCTTAATACAAAGTTTCTTTGAGTTTCCAAAATTATTGGGTTTTCAAGTCCAGAATATAGGTATCTCCACATGAATCTAGGATCAAATTTTTCAAAATTTGTGTATTATTGGTTTAATGTATTAGTATTTAATTCTTTGATAGACAAAAGGGAAGACAAAGGACTCTCTTGAGTCATGATTTGAATAGTACATGGATTTCAATTCATCATACCTTTGCTGCCAAATACTAATTTAATTCAAATCATGACTCTGCAGTGATAGGACTTCAGTGTCTCAAACTGAAGAGAGGCAAGGATAATCCATTTAATAATTATGGCCCATTCATCTCAAGTGTCTAATGGCCAGAGTCGCTGAAGAGAGGAAATTCCAATTATTCCAGTTTATTTAGCATTTATGACTTCGGTAGAATGAGAGGCCTTGTCATAAGGTGAAAAAAAAGATGAAGTAAACAATATTCATAGTTAGAGAGTAAATTGCAATATTGTCATTTGAATTAACAGAGGCTATCTTAAATCACTTGAAATTAAATGCAAATTAATGCTACCACCGCTCTCTTGAAGAAACTAGCCTAAGACCCCATATGAGAAAATCAAATTTATTTAGATTTACTGAAATTCTAGTGATTTAAATGAAACTTGCTTTGTCCTTCTGAAAGTATTTCAGCAGATTAAACACCTACCAAGAGTTATTAGTCTAGAGATGAGACTATTATGTGTACAAGACTTAGAGATGTCATATAATAAATTCATGTCACCATGCACAATTAATCTTAAAATCTGTTTAATAGGTATTCTCAGTTTGTTTTAAAAGAGATTATTGAAATTTTTTAATTGGGTATTTATTTCTGTGTTCTTTGATCAAGAAATGAAAACTAGAGAGAATAAAACTATATCAAAGTATTTTAAGAAGAAAGATCAATTTATAGTACAAACTTCAATGTAGATACTAACAGAGTTCAGGAAAAAATTTTTTCAGAATCAGTCACCTTTCATGAATATGATTGCTGATAAGAGACCAGACAAACAAACATCACATTATTTATTTAATCCACTAGATAGACTAAATAAAAACAGATTTGGGGACACTATGGTATTTTTCATTGCTGTTACAAGTTAGATTTTAAAAACTCAGTCCTTAAAGTCAGCTTATTTTTTCCTCGACACTATATTATTTTCTCCTATTTGCCATTAGATGCCTGTCAGGATGTGTAGTGTAGTTGGTAAATCTTTGTCCTCAGGTATAGGATGGTAAGTTTTGTAATTCAGCTAAGAATTTCTCTCCACAAACAACTCTCTTTACTAATAAAAGAAAAGGTATAATGTGATCATTAAATGTTTGAAGGAATAGCTGAAGAAACAGAGCACGTAGGAACAAATGTGAACATTCTGATCAACTGTATTTAATAAGTGCTTAATTTAACCTAACTGGGTATTATAATTTCTGTTTCCCACCAAATTTCTAGGTGCTACTCTTTGGCTATTTATTAGTGAAGGAGTACTTAATTCAAAGTCTCATCCGATATTCCAGAAACTCCAGTTCCTACAGTGTTTAAGTGAGAGTCACTTTTTTCTTTTTTTTGTTAAGCAGGCTAGGGTCAAGTTTGAACCCACCACCCCCAGTGCACAGGGCCAGCGCTCTAACCACTGAGCAATGGGTGCTTGGCCGTCACTTTGTTCTTAATGAGAAATATTAGCTAATAACTTCTATTTTCTCCTTTTATGACGACAGGATAGAGAGCGTCACCCTCTTCTCCATCCAGGGTGACTCCTGTTGGAGTGTAGAGGAGAATGATAATTTTGGATATGGTAGTCTCCTGGGCGCTCCATGATGCACTGAATTCTTTTTATTTTTATTTTTTTTTATAAATACATGTATTTTATTATTCTTCATTACATTATTTCCCCCCCCCCCAGTGGTGAGACAGAATTTATTTACAGAAAAGAATACAGAAAACACTAAAGCTCCTGGTAGAGGGAGAGAATTCAAGTGGGGAGAGAGAAGCACTCTCCGTTTCTATCCCGGTCTTTCCCCATCTCCTCCTTTAGGCCTTTAGTCTCAGGGTATACATAGCTGTATGGGTTCCTTGGCCAGGAAACGAATGAATACAATCCCTTCTGCTGGGGCAAGGTGAATGAGTGTATCAATGAATGATACAGTTCATTCATGGAATTGAGGCCTAGGAAATTGACCCAGGCATAGGAAATGGGGGTTCCACGTTTAGTCCTAAGTGTAAAGTGAAGGAGACACCAAGGCACAGGTGTCTCCTCGGCAGTTGTCCAGCCTTTTTGGCTATTGGAGCCTCTGGTGGGGGTTGGAGGTCCCCCTCCTTGCCTGTCAGGAGTCATGATAACTATTATTTGCCTATACATAACTGAGATTTAATAGCTATTCTAAAAAACTTGTAGGGGCACAGTCATCTACGCCTTGTAAAGTCAATCAGTCTTCCATTTTGTGAAGGCAAGTTTAAAGTCTTTTGTGAGTTAGAAAGAAAAAATCCTGGTGGGATTTTCCAGGCTACTCCCTTAAGACCATTAACTGCCTCCAAATGGTCAGTAAAAGGATTATTACTTAGCCTAAGATAACTTTGGTAAAGTAGTTATCAGTTAAGCCAGTTAAACCTTAGTCGATAAGGATAGTTTTACATAATAAGTGGTTATCAGTTAATCTGATTTATCCATAAGCTTGTAAGTACCAAGCAGTAAAAGGCCTGGAGCCAGGTTTAAGTCATATGTTCATTGATTAAGTCATAAGATTAAGTCATGTGTTTGTTGATTATGTTATGTGCCTATATAAGCCTTGGTGG
>CAUYRH010017432.1:0-58999 GCA_963574655.1 Perodicticus potto
TAATGGAGAACAAACTCTTTCTTTTATGAAGTCCTATATGTTCTATTCTATTCAATTTCTTAATATTTTTATTCCTTTTTCTTTTTTAAAAACTGTTTTGTCTGACCTGGATGGAAGTGGAACACATTATTCTTAGTAAAGTATTACAATAATGGAGTGTATCTCTACTTAGTGATGAAAGACTCCTTTTTGTCCTAAAGAATGCAGCTAATAAGTGTACGAATTATGGTATCACCATTTTGTAACTACCAATACACAGTTCATTAAGGTGAATATCATGATTGATGTTAAAAACTCTATTTTCAACTATGTAGAGCAAGAAGATTTGTATTGTAAGAATATCACCCCAATGGGAAAAACATACCTAGAAATGGAAACCTCTGTGTAAAGAAATTTTTTAAAATTCAGGGCAACAATCAAGAAAACTGATATTTCTCTAATATGTAAGGAAATCAGTTGTTTATTCAAAAGATAAATATAGCTTTTGTAAGCTTATCACTAGTTTAAGCTCAAAGTTCAGCATTTTATACTATTTTTTTCACGGATTATTGTCTATCATTGTCTAACAGCCAGTGTCTTGAAAAGTGTTTTCACATATTTGTCTGGTTTGTCTGATTGTTTCTAGGAGAAGTTTAAATATAGTGCCTGCTACTCTATTTTAGCCAGATGGAGTAACAGAGGTCAAAAGCATTGAATAAAAACAGAATCCCCCACACTCCCCACTCTGGGGCAAAAGCACAAGCTTGTTAAAAAAAAACAAGCAGCTTTTTGGAGAGTAAGCTAATAAGAATTATGAAAATTAAAAATGCAGACACTCATTGGGAAATAATCTTCTTTTGAAGATATAGTCTATAGATTAACTATAAAAATTAACTATCCTAGGATATATATGTATAACATATATACATATATGTTAAACATATATAAACAAACAGAGGAATAGGAGGTGCTTCATATGATAAACAGCAGCAGCATGAATAACAAAACCTCATAAAATTTGAAAAAGCTAAAAATAACAGAATGCCCATATGTAGTGGAATAGATGGATATTTTATTTTATTTTATTTTTACTTCATTTTAGAGATAGAGTCTTTCTCTATTGTCAAGGCTGGAGTGCAGTGGCACAATCATTATAACCTCTAAACCCTGGGCTCAAGCTGCTGGGACTATAGGCTCATGCCAGCATATAAGGATAATTTTTGAAGTTTTTATAGAGTGAGGGTCTCACTATGTTGCTCAGGCTGGTTTTGAACTCCTGGCTTTAAGTGATTTCTCTGTCTTGATTCCCCAAAGTGTTGGGATTACAGGTGTGAGCCACCACTCTTGGCTAGATACATTTTAGTAAATGGAATACTACGTGGTCATTCATGCAAGTGAATTAAAACTTTGCCAGATGACCTGGAAGCATTTGTCTGTGATTTTTAAGTGAGGATAATAAGAATAAAATTGTATAATACAATCCTATTTAAAAAGTTTTCAGATTAATATGAGGATGAAAATATTTCAGTTACGTTGTTCTTATTTCTAAGGTAAAGTTCAAGTTGTACTTGAGCCCTTCACTCAGGAGGGGTGCTGTATACCCTTACATTGTGCTCATTAGGTGAGAATTTGCTTATCTCCCTCCCACCTCCCCTTTCCCCCTTTTCTCCCCTCTCTGCTTGAAAATACTTGTGTTTTTCTTTATTGTGACAATCCCATTTTTTAAAGAGAAGAAAATCCATATATTCATGTGAGTGTGCACATATGTATGCTTTATAATATGTCTAGACAAGGACGCATGCATTTTAGTACAAACATTTAAACATCAGTTTATTAATATAGATACCTCAAAAGGCATGAGAAGACAATGTTAGTGAGGAAGGAAAAGAAAGGGAAGGAAAAACGACGCTTTTTTTTTTTTTAAGAGACAGGATCTCAGTTTATCACCTAGGCTAGAGTGCAGAGGTGTGGTCATAACTCACTGCAGCCTTGAATTCCTGGGCTTAACCAATCCTTCCACCCCAGGCCCCTGAATAGCTGGGACTATAGGCATGCACTACAGGACCTTCCTAAGATAAAAAAAATTTTTTTTAGAAATGGCGGGTCTCACTATGTTACTAGGCTGATCTTCCAACTCCTGGCCTCAAGCACTCCTCTCAAAGTTTTGGGATTATAGGCATGAGCCACTGTGCTCCACCAAAAGTTGCATTTCTAAAAAAAAAAAAATTAAATTTTTTTTATAAGCTTCGCAAAACATCTAGATCAATGAGATCATGGTAATGACTGTAATTAATTAATTTATCCAATATCTTGCTTGTCTTAAACAAGATTCTGATCAAAGTCACAGAGGGAGCACAACTTTGCTGATACCTTAATTTGGAACTTGTAGTCTATAAGCAAAACTTTTGTTGTTTGAAACCATCTAGTTTGTGCTACTTTGGTATAGCCTCTGTAAGAAGGCAGCCAAATTGTCATTTCCTATGAGAACACAGTAAAGATACTCTCAGCCATACCCTTAGTTAAGGCCTTGGAGAATTTGCCACACAAAGACTCCCTTTGAAACAGTATTAGAGGACTCAAAAGGAAGAGAAATAAATACAGGTATATGTTGAAGGAAATGTGAGCTGTAGGAACAATCAAATGTCTTAACTAAAAAAATAGTGAAAGAGATCAACCGGGACACTAAATAATACTTAACCCAAAAGAAAACAGAAAAGGAGGAGCAAAGGAACAAAGAACAGAAGAAAAATCAGAAAGTAAATATTGAAGATATTTATCAATGCTAGCAACTACACTAAATATTATTAAGCTAACAACATTTAATACAAATAAAAAGATGCAGAGATTAATAAAACATCAATAAAAAGACAGAAGAATTGTCAGGTGAGATAGAGAGAATAGAGTCAACTATCTTAGTTTGTTTGTGTTGCTATAACAAAATACTGTGGACTGGGTACTTTATATTCTTTTCCTTTTTCTTTTCTTTTATTTTTTTTTTTTTTTTTTTCTGAGATGGAGTCTCACCATGGCACCCTCAGTAGAGGGCCATAGTGTCACAGCTCACAGCAAGCTCAAACTCCTGGGCCTAAATGATTCTCTTGCCTCAGCCTCCCAGTACTGGGACTACAGGTGCCTGCCACAACATCCAGCTATTTTTTGTTGTAGTTGTCATTGTTTAGCTGGCCCGGGCCAGGTTCCAACCCTCCAGCCTCAGTGTATGTGGTGGGCTCCATACACTGGGCCATGGGCGCTGAGCCACACTCGGTAATTTACGAACAATACAAATTTACCTGGGGCCATGGGTCTGGCTCTGTCTTTGGTCTGGGAAGTTCAAAATAAATAAGAAGATTTAAAACATATATTTTTTATGATTCTGGAAGCTAGAAGTCCAAGATCAAAGCACTAAGTTGTTGTCTGGTGAAGGCAACTCCCTGCTTCTAAAATTATGCCTGCTGTTACATTCTCAGTAGGGTAGGGACATTGTGTCCTCACATGGTGGAAGAGATAGAAAAGCAAGAGACCTCTCCCTCCAACCCTGAGCCCTTCTGCAAAGACTTAATGATCTCCCAAAGGCCACATTTCTTAATACTGTTACTTTGGGGGTTAAACATCAACATGAGTTTTGGATCCAACACAATCATCCAAACCATAGTGCCAACTATATGCTATTTATAAGAGACACTTAATAGTTATTTGAAAGCAAAGAATAGAAATATGATATGTCATACAAACACTAGTTAGAAAAAAACTGATGTAACCATACAAGTAGCAACATAGACTTTGAGACAAAGTTTATAGAATGAAAACAGAATGACATTTCTTGATGATAAAAAGAATCACTTCATCAGTAGATATAAAATCTCTACATCCACCTAATGACATAGTTTACAGTCCATGACTCAATAGCTGACATAACTAAAAGGTTAAAAAATAGTTGTAGTTGGAGATTTTGATCTTCATTTCATAGCAACTGAGAGAGCAAATACACAAAAAATCAATAAGGCTGTAGAATATTTGAACAACTAAGCCCTCATTGACATTCATGGAACACAGATCCAATTACTGTAGAACACAAAAGCTTTTCATGTCTACATGGAGCATTCGGCCAAACAGAACAAGTCTCAAAATGTCAAAGGATTGAAATAATACACAATATGTTCTTTGGTCTCAATGGAATTAAACTAAAAATTCATAACCAAAAGATAACTAGAAATTTCAAACATACTCAGAAGTTAATAAGCACATCTTAGTAACCCACAGGTTAAAGAAAAGTTTGCAATGGATATTAGAAGATATTTGACTTAAACTATGAATACAAAACATCTCAAAACATATAATGACATTAAAGCAGTACTAAGCGGAAAGTGTAGAAGTTTCATACCTTTATTTAAAAGGAATGGTGCATGATTCTACTCAAGAAGAGAGAAAAAGCTTAGGTGACTTAGAGGAAATAGGCAATTTCCTTGAAAAACACAACTTTTCAAAACCGAAATAGGATGTATAGAAAATCGAGGATCCTCTATCTCCTGGGAAATTATGGGTATTTGAAACCATAATTAAAACTTTCTCATGAAATAAACTCCAAACCCACATGGCTTTACTAATAATAAAGTCTTTCAAGTATTCATGGGAGAAAACTAATCTTACATGAACACTTTTAGAAAGAAGAGGTAATATTTCCCAACTTGTTTGTTTATGGCCTGAGCCTAAACATGTTGATTGCTTGTTAGCTTTGTTTTCTCATCAACATTCTTCAAAAGATGAACACAAAACCTGCAGTCTGCCCAGTTTAACAATGTTTAATATTAACAATGGTCAGGATAAAATCCAAAATTACTCTATTCTTCAACAACCCCAAACAGGTGAATGTAACTGATATAGATTGAATATTTGTGTTTCCCCAAATTCCTCTGTTGAAGCCCTATTCTCCAATGTGATGGTACTTAGGTGGGGTCTTTGAGAAGTAATTAGGTTAGATAAGGTCGAGAGGGTGAGAGTGGACTTAAGAGAAAGAAATCTCTCTCTCTGTTCCCCCTACCCTGCACCAAGGAAAAGTCAGGTGAGGACATAGAAAATGGCTGTCTATAAGCCCTTTCTGAAAACTGAATCAGCCGGCACCTTGATCTTGAACTTCCTAGCCTCCAGAATTGTGAGAAATAAATTTCTCTTGTTTAAACCACACTGTATTAGTTTTCCCCAACCATTTTTTGTTTTTTGTAGTTTGGCTGGGGCCAGGTTTGAACCCGCCACCTTTGGTATATGGGGCCGGCGCCCTACTTGCTGAGCCACAGGTGCTGCCTTTGCCAACTATTTTTTAACCTTTTAGTTATACCAACTATTGAGTCATGGACTATAAAACTATGTCATTGGGTGGATGCAGAGGTTTTATATCTCCTAGATGAAGTGATTCTTTTTATCAACAAGAAATGTCATTGTTGGGCGGCGCCTATGGCTCAAAGGAGTAGGACGCTGGCCCCATATAACAGAAGTAGTGGGTTCAAACCTGACCCCAGCCAAAAATTGAAAAAAAAAAAAAAGTAATTGTTTTCATGTAACAATCTTTGCCTCAAAGTCCACTTTAGTAATTATATGGTTACATCAGCTTGTTTCTAATTAGTGTTTGTATGATATAGCTTATTTCTGTTTTTTGCTTTTGCAAGTATGATGATCAATGGATATTAACTGTTGGAACTATCAAGTGGAAACTTTAAGTAGCTATTATATATATGCTTCATGATATATGAAAAAACACACTTTCATAAGCTCTATTATAAACCTTCTGAATAAGACAACTTCAAGTACAGATGGTTTCACTTGTGAATTCTATCAAATATTCAAGGAAGAGAAACACAAATCTTACACAAATGTTTCCATAAAATAGAGGAGGAGAGATCACTGTCCAAATAATTTTATGAAACTGGTGTGCCTTAATACCAACAACTGACAAAGACATTATCAAACAAATTTTACAAAGAAACGTTACTTATAAATATAGATGCATAATCTATAACAAAGTGTTAGTGAATCAAATTCAACATCATAGAGTTTATCCCAAAAGGCAAAGTCAATTTCACACTTGAAAACTAATTTATATAATCCATCACATTAACAAAATAAAGGAGAAAAGCCAGATGATCATTTTAACAGATGCAGGACAAGTGCTTGAGAATTCAACATTCACTATTCATAAAAAGCCACTTAGAAAACTAGAAGTATACAAAAATATCCTCAAATTGATAAAAAGCATCTATGAGAAACTTACAGTCAACGTCATTCTTAATGATAAAAGACTGAATTATTCCCTCCTGAGACTGGGAACAAGGCAAGGTGTTTTCACTATTTCTGTTCAACATGTTTTGGAGGTCTGGAGCAATAGAGTAGATAAAAATAAAACGATCAAAAAGAGAGATATTAAACTTTCCTTATTTGCAGATGATAAAATTGTTTATATAGAAAATATCAGAGAATATACAAAATAACTACTAAAACTAATCCATGAATTTAGGAGGGTCATGGGATAGAAGGTTAACATAAAAATCAAACAATTAGGCTCGGTGCCTGTGGCTCAATGGGATAGGCGCCAGCCACGTACACCTGAGCTGGCAGGTTCGAATCCAGCCCGGGCCCGCCAAACAACAATGACGGCTGCAATTAAAAAATGGCCGGGCGTTGTGGCGGGCGCTTGTAGTCCCAGCTACTTGGGAGGTGGAGGCAGGAGCCTCGCTTGAGCCCAGGAATTGGAGGTTGCTGTGAGCTGTGATGCCACGGCACTCTATCCAGGGTGACAGCTTGAGGCTCTGTCTCAAAAAAAAAAAAAAAAAGAAAAGAAAAATCAAACAATTAAACATTGAAAAATTTAAAAATTCTATTTAAGGTAACACTTCAAAGAAAAATGACCTGGGAATAATTCAGATAAAAGACCTCCAAGACACTGCACTTAAAGCTACATAACGTTGCCACGAGACATTGAAAGAAATCTAAAAATGGGGAGACATATGATCATGGATTAGAAAACTCAAGATTTTTCATCTACAGATGAGTTTCCCCCCAACTGGTTCATACATTCTGTACAAGTGAGGTAAAAATTCTATAGCCTTTTTGGGGGGAAGAAGTTGTCAAGTTGATTCTAAAATGTACAGGAAATAAAAGAACCTGGAGAAAGCAATGTTGGAAAAAAAATCCATTGTAGGTTTCACAGTACCTATTTCAAGATTTAATCTAAAGCTTTAGTCATTAAGAATGCTTAGTTTGGCAAAACCCTGGATATCAATGGAAATAATAGACAGCCAAAATCTCCCCAGACAGGCTGGGTGTGGTAGCTTAGGCTACCATCACTTTGGTAGGCTGAGGAGGGAGGATAGCTTGAGGCCAGGAGTTCAAGAGCAGCCTGGGCAACACAGCAAGACCCCATGTCTACAAAATTATATATATATATATATATATATATATCAGCTGGGGGTGGTGGCACAAGTTTGTATCTCAGCTGCACAGGAGGCTGAAGCAGGAAGATCCTTTGGGCTCAGGAGTTGGAGATTACAGTGTGATATGATCGTGCCTCAGCACTCCAGCCTGGGCAGCTGAATGAGATCTCTACTTTAAAATAACAAAAATGAACCCCCCCCCAAAATCTATTCAGATATATATGGTCAATTTGTTTTTTGAGATATCACCCAAGCTAGAGTGCAGTATTTCATCATAGGTCACTGCAACCTCAAACTCCTGGGCTTAGACAATGTCTCGCCTCAGCCTTCCAAGTAGCTGGGACTCTAGGTGTGCACCACCATGTCTAGCTAAGAGTTTTAATTCCTTTTAGAGACATAGGTCTCATTCTTGCTCAGTCTAATCCCAAACTCCTAGCCTCAAGCAATCCTCTTTCCTTCAAAGTGCTAGAATTATAGGTGCTCACATTATGAGTGCAGTCGGTGCACCCAGCCAATTTTCCTTTTTATTGTTGAGGATTCATTGAGGGTACAGGAAATCAGGTTACACTG
Source organism: Perodicticus potto (assembly GCA_963574655.1). NCBI lineage: Eukaryota > Metazoa > Chordata > Mammalia > Primates > Lorisidae > Perodicticus > Perodicticus potto. The sequence goes on from CAUYRH010017432.1 coordinate 7,971, forward strand.
ATTGCATTTGTTAGGTAAAGTCCCTCTTATACTTATGTCTTGGCTCCAAAAGGCGTGTCACACACGGAGACACTCCCCTGCCTTTCCTCTCTCTGCTCTTCCTTCTCCCAGCCCCTTCCCCTCCCTCCTTCCCACTCTCTGCTCTTCCTTTCCCCCACTCCCTCCCTCCTTCTCTCTCTCTGCTCTCCCCTTGCCCCAGCCCCCACCATGTACTAGGTCATTAATTGTCCTCATATCAAAATTGAGTGCATAGGATTCATTCTTCTCCATTCTTGTGACGCTTTACTAAGAATAATGTGTTCCACTTCCATCCAGGTTAATACAAAGGATGTAAAGTCTCCATCTTTTTAATGGCTGAGTAGTATTCCATGGTATACATATGCCACAGCTCGTTAATCCATTCCTGGGTTAGTGGGCATTTAGGCTGTTTCCACATTTTGGTGATTGCAAATTGAGCTGTGATAAACAGTCTAGTGCAAGTGTCCTTGTGGTAAAAGGACTTTTTTCCTTCTGGGTAGATGCTCAGTAGTGGGATTGCAGGATCAAATGGGAGGTCTAGCTTGAGTTCTTTGAGGGTTCTTCATACTTCCTTCCAAAAAGGTTGTATTAGTTTGCAGTCCCACCAGCAGTGTAAAAGTGTTCCTTTCTCTCCACATCCACACCAGCATCTGCAGTTTTGAGATTTTGTGATGTGGGCCATTCTCGCTGGGGTTTGATGATATCTCAGGGTGGTTTTGTTTTGCATTTCTGTAATAATTAGGCATTTTTTCAGATGTTTGTTAGCCATTCATCTTGTCTTCTTTAGAGAAGGTTCTATTCATCTCTCTTGCCCACTGATATATGGGACTGTTGGCTTTTATCATGTGGATTAATTTGAGTTCTCTGTAGATCCTAGTTATCAAGCTTTGGTCTGATTCAAAATATGCAAATATCCTTTCCCATTGTGTAGGTTGTCTGTTTGCTTTGGTTGTTATCTTATTAGCTATACAGAAGCTTTTCAGTTTACTTAAGTCCCACTTGTTTATTTTTGTTGTTGCAATTGCTATGGAAGTCTTCTTCATAAAGTCTTTCCCCAACCTGATATCTTCAAGCTTTCTTTGAGGATTTTTCTCATTTCATGCCTTAAATTTAGGTTTTTTATCCATCTTGAATCAATTTTTATGAATGGAAAAGGTGTGGTTCCAGTTTCAATCTTTTACATGTGGATATTCAGTTCTTCCAGCATCATTTATGAATAGGGATTCTTTCTCCCAGTGTCTGTTCTTGTTTGGTTTATCAAAGATAGGTGGCTGTAAGATGTTAGTTTCATCTCCTGGTTTTCTATTCGATTCCCAATATCTCTCTCTATTTTCGTGTCAGTACCATGCTGTCTTGACCACTATGGCTTTGTAGTACAGCCTGAAATCTGGGCTGATGCCCCTGGCTTTGTTTTTATTACTAAGAACTGCCTTAGCTATATGGGATTTTTTCTGATTCCATACAAAACTAAGAATTATTTTTTCCAAGTCTTGAAAGTACCAACAGTCAATTTCTTTTTTTAAAGTCAGGGCTTCACTCTGTTACTTAGGCTGGAGTGCAGTAGCACAATCATAGCTCACTATAGCCTCAAACTCATGGGCTCAAGGGATCCTCTTGCTTCAGCCTTCCAAGTAGGTAGAGCTATAGATGCATGGCATCACACCTAGCTAATATTTTTATTTTTTATGGAGATGGGGTCTCACTACATTGTCCAGGCTAGTCTTAAACTCCAGGTCTCAAGTGATCCTCCTGCCTTGGCCTCCCAAATTTCTCAGATGGCAGGTGTGAGCCACCATGCCTAACCTCAATTGTTTTTTGACAAAGGGATCAAAGCAATTCAATAGGGAAAGGAAAGTGTTTTCAGGTAATGGTACTGGATCAACTGAATATCCATATAGATAAAGAAGAACATTAGCTCTTAGGGCACATTATACACAAAAATTGACTTGATATGGATTATATATATATATATATATATATATATATATATATATATATATGTAAAACCTGAAATTAACTTCTACAAGGAAACATAAAAAAAAAGTTTGAAACTTTAGTTAGACAAATGATTCTGAGAGCATCAAAGCTAAGTAAAACAAAAGAAAAAAATTATAGTTTTAAATCATTAAAATTTATGTTTTTCCTTTTTGAAAGCCACCTTTAAAAAAACTAAAAGACAGTACACAGACTTGGAGGAAATATTCACAAACCCTGTGTCAAAGAACTTGTACTCATAATATAGAAACATTTCTTAAAATTCAATAATATAAAGACAAACAACCAAATAAGATGGACAAAATATCTGAACACTTTACAGAAGGATGTGGGAATGCTTAATAAGCACAAGATGATGAATATTATCAGTCAGTAAGGAAATGTGAATTAAATTAAAAATGAAATTTGTAGAGTGGGTGGAAGATGTAAGCAAATGGAACTCTCATATGTTGCTAAAAGCAAATTGTACAATCTCTTTGGAAACAGTTTGGTAGTTACATAAAAGGTTAAATATGCATCTGTTACATAACCCAGCCTTTTCATTCTACTCTAGAGAAAAGAAAATGTCCATGCAAAGATTTCCAAATGTTTACAGTAAGTTTATTTTTAACTCAAAACTGTAAACAAACCAAAGGTCAATCCACAAGTGTGTGGGTAAACACGTCATGGTATGCCCATGTATCGGAATATTGCCCATCAATAAAAAGAACTAAACTGTTGACATATTCAGCAATATGAATGAGTCTCAAAATTGTCATGCTGAGTGAAAGAAGGCAGGCAAAGAGTACACATGGTGCCATCCCATTTATGTACATATTTTAGAAAATAAAAAAAGACCAACAGATGCTCAGAGATAGGGATGGAAGGAAGAATGGATTACAGCAGGCACACAGCAACTGGGAGATCATGGAAATGTTTGTTACATTGATTTTTCTGATAGTTCCATAGGAATTAATGTATATTAGTGATGCTTAACTTACAGTTTAAGTGTTTTCAGCTTATTATATTTCAATTTGTCCCACAATAAAGCTGGAAAAAACAAATGGGAAAAGTATCAGTCTATGGAATTCAGCCTCTTAACCTGTTGGCTGTGGAGCACTCAGAACCGAAACCTGCCATTTGAGGCCTGCAACCATCCCTGCAACCCTTACCATACAGGGCTCTGGACAGTCTTTGGTTTCTTACTAATCCAAATAATTCACTTAAGTTGGTTTCAGTTTCCATATTTTATATTTATATTTATAAAGATGTAATATGCAAACACAAAAATTAATGTGAAATGATAAAGCTTTGCCATATCGATAAAAATTTAATAATCCTTTTGTGCATGATACAACTCAAAACATGGTTTGATGCATAATCTAACCCTATGCTTTGATACTGTGTTCTGCTTTGCTTATGTCTGGTGCAAGCAACACATCTCCAGTGGGTGTTTCTCTGTATTCCTGTTAGACTGTTACACTTCAATGTAAAATGCCTTTCCATGAGAGGGAATGGATTGTTGTCAGAGACAGTTCTTCCTTCCGAGTTGTACAATATGATTAAACATATGTTCTGGGAGGAATACCTGGAAGACTTCTAAAATTGATGGTTTGTTATGAGTCCTGGCTTTTATTCCTGATACATTGGCATCAAAATCATACATTTTTGGATTTAAATTGTCTTCTCTCCATTGAAGTTGCCAAGGATTGACATTTTTTAAATTTGAAATAGCTTCTATGCTTTCATTTTGTAAATCAAATTCTGAGGTACTTGACAGTTCATTTTTTGTGTGAGAAGTGTTTTTAAAGCTACCTCAATATCCAAATTCTCCAAAAATGATCGAGTCTTCTGAACTTCATGACTCTTCGAATTGATCATGTTCCATATTTATATATACTCCCACAATAATCCATTATTTGTACAAATTATTGCAGGCACAACTGTGAAAAATATTGAGAACAAAGTATATGATTGCTTACAGACTCAAGTCAGGTAACACAATAGTAAAGACTAGTTAAGTTTTTGTTTGCAAAACGAATGTCTATAGGCATTGTTTATACTAAAGGAACATGTTGTTTGAGTGCCTTTTGGTGGGGTTCACAGTCAAAATATTAAGGAAATAACATGCATAGGATAATGTGATTATTTTGATATCAGAAAAGCACTTGATGAAATTAAGCATTTGTTCTTAATAAAAATTCTTTGTTAACTAAGAATATAGGTTGTCCCAAAAGTCACCCCTAAAGTTTCCCTAAATAGGGAAAATGGGAAATGGTAGCTAAACGTACCTTTATTTACAACATATTCATTACAACATTTTACAAAATATTTACGAAATATTCTGTGTATCAGCTACCTCTTTTGGGGGGGCCTAACACAGCTACACATAAACCCTTTTACCCTCCTTCTCCTCCCTCCTAAGAAAAAGACACAAATTATCTGGCTAGCCCCACCTCGAGAAGTCCAGGCCAAAGGACCCTAACTTTCTGGGCAAGGTATGGAATTTGTCCACCCACAATTATGGCCCCATATAAAAGGGGTCTCTAACTGTCCTTGAGTATAGACACCACCTTTGCACTGCCTTGGTGAGTCACCCTCCCCTTTGAATAAACCTGGCCCGAACATCTCTGCAGCCTCATCTCTGGGTACCATCTTTTATACCTTTCAACCTCTTTATAAAATTTTCTAATGAATATATTGTAAATAAAGGTATATTTAGCTACCATTTCTCATTTTTCCTATTTGTGGCAACTTTGGGGACACCCTGTAGATGGCTCAGCTGGTCAGGTCCCAGAAAGCAGATTCAGCTGTGCACTCCATTTCATTGGAATCTTATCCCAGGTGACATGGCTCCAAAAGTCTACTTATAATTTGCTTTCATAGACCACTCCCTTCACCAACTGTCATGGAGACAGAGGAAATTTATTGGAGAAAGTTTTGCAAGAACAACACCTATAGAGGAATGCAGATGGGAAAATTAGGCAGAAGGTAAATTGATGTGCAGTCTTGACAATGGCCTCAGGTGAACCTCTGGGGAACTTTGGGGCTGGAATGACTGCCCAAAGTTGTCCCAAATTGCAGTAAGAAGGCTGAGTCTCTATGCCTCCCTCCTCCCCATCCTAACTAGGCATCGGGTATGGATTGTCCCGTAAGAAGTGTTGTGAACTCAAGTGACTCTCTTTGACTGAGAGCTGTTAGCTGCTAAGACTTGCAGCATCTGTGAGAATGACTTTTTCAGTTGTACATGAGGTGTTGGGGAGGGAGCCAAGAGTACCACATAGTGACATCAACTACAGACACAAACCTCTTCAATCTGCAATATGTATAAATAAAATGTACACTTATAATTTTTTGTAGTTTTTATTTTTTATTTTATTTTATTTTTTGTAGAGACAGAGTCTCACTTTATTGCCCTCGGTAGAGTGCTGTGGCATCACACAGCTCACAGCAACCTCCAACTCCTGGGCTTAAGCAATTCTCTTGCCTTAGTCTCCTGAGTAGCTGGGACTACAGGCACCCGCCACAATGCCTGACTATTTTCTTTTGTTGCAGTTTGGCCGGGGCTGGGTTTGAACTCGCGACCCTTGGTATATGGGGCTGGCGCCCTACTTGCTGAGCCACAGGCGCCGCCCTGTAGTTTGTATTTTAGTTATTTATTTTCTTATTTCAGGCCAATGTGACGGTACAAACAAGTGGGTCACAATATTTGAATCTTTAGGTAAAGTCCCTCTCATAGTTGTGCCACACTCCCCAATGGTGTGCTATACACCTATACATTGTGCCCATTAAAGTGGGAGTGCACTGAATCCCCCCTCCCTTCTCCCTCGTTCCCCCTCCTCCCAACTTGAATTGAATTGAGTTTTTCTCCTATGTGGGTGTCATTTAGATCACCTACTGGCTTCATATTAGTATTGAGTACATTGGTTATTTGCTTTTCCATTCTTGTGATATTTTACTAAGAAGAATGTGCTCAACTCTACCCCAGTTAATACAAAAGATGTAAAGTCACCATCTTTTTATGGCGAGTAGTATTCTGCAGTATACATATACCACAGTTTGTTAATTCATTCCTGAGTCGATGGGCATTTAGGTTGTTTCCACACCTTGGCAATTGTAAATTGAGTTTCAATAAACAATCAGACAAACAACTCAACCGATCCAACCATCCTGCTTGAGTCAGGATGCTGGGCCAGGAAGATAGCCTGTACCCAGGAGTTCAAGGTCGAAGTGAACTATGATTGTGCCACTACACTTCAGCCTGGGTGACAGAGCAAGATTCCATATCAAAAAATAAAAACCAAAACCAAAACTAAGAATTTAGTAAAGTTGTAAATGGATAAGGTCAATATGCAAAAATTAGTTATATTACTATTGATACCAACAAGCAATTACAAAAGAAAATTAATAAAAAATGCCAGTTACAATAATAGTAAAAATATAATACACTTAAAGATAAATTCTAAATCTAAGTAAAGATGTTCATGGCTTCTATTCTGAAAACCACAGAATATTGCTGAGAGAAATTAAAGGAGTCCTAATTGAATGGAGGTGTATTTTACATTTATGAGTTGGAAGACTCATTTTTATTAAGAGGATATTTTCTCCAAATTGACTTACAGATTTAATAAAACTCAGCAGAATTTTAAAAATATAAATAAGACGATTCTACAAGCCAGGCTTGGTGGCTCATGCCTGTAGTCCTAGCACTTTGGGAGGCTGAGAGAAATGGATTGCTTGAGCTTAGGGGTTTGAGACCAGCCTGGGTAAAAGTGAGATTCTGTCTCTACTAAAAATTGAAAAATATTAGCCAGGCATTGCGACAGGCACCTGTAGTCCCAGCTACTTGGGAGGCTGAGGCAGAAGGATGGTGTGAACCCAAGAGTTTGAGGTTGCTATGAACTATGATATTACAGCACTCTACCCAGGATAATAGAGTGACTTTGCATAAAAACAACAACAACAAAAAAACCCCCCAACTTATATGGAAGTGCAACAGTTCTAGAATTAACTAGACAATCTTGAAGAAAAAGAGTAAAGTTAGAGGATGTGCATTGCCATATTATAAGATGTACCATAATGCTGCAGTAATTAAAACATAGGACAAAAAGATAGATAAATTAATTAATGAAACAAGAAAACTAGTTCGAAAATGAGGCTGAGAAGTCCAAAATCAGCAGGGTAGGCTGGAAGGCTGGAGATCTAGGGAAGAGCTGACGTTGTAGCTTGTGTCTAAAGACTGTCTTCTGAAACAGCCCTCTCTTCCTTGAGAGGGGTTGGTCTTTCCCTTTGGGCCTTCAATTGATTGGTTGACCCCCACCCATATTTTAGAAGATAACCCGCTTTACTCATAGTCTACTGATTTAAATTCATCTAAAAAATAGCTTCATAATCAGCAATGTTACCAGCCACTGTTAACCTGAACAGCCGTTTCATGCAGGGCACTGCTGGTCAGGCCCTACCACGGCAGAATGAACCTATGTGCTGCCGTCTGGAAACTGTTTATTCACTTCTAAGGCCTCCTAATATCATTGATAAGGTGGGTCCTTGGCTGGTACCACCGGCCCTCTGTGCATGCAGCGAATTGTTGACCAACTATAAATTTAGTCCAAAGTAAAAGTGTTTGGAAGCTATAACTACTTCAAGATAGGAAGATATTGTATAACTTTGTAACCTGAGATGAGAAACCTATTTAATGTATACTGCGATGGGTAATAACATTGCTGATGTTTACTTTTACTGTGAGAATAAAAAGAAGCACAGGGAAAGAGGGGGCAGAACAGTTCTTTGGGGAAATATCCTTGCAGTTCTTAGGAATTGCTGGATTTTCTGTAAATAAAAGTGAAACTGTTGATCTCTCATCTACTTCTCTGTTGACTGGCTTAGGTAACAGGGGCATGGACTTCTTGGTCCCACAACAGCAACATCCAGACAGGTGACCAAATATCTGAGGACTGTGGCCTAGCCAAGTTAACACATGAAATTAACCATTGCAACACCAGTGCCATTTACCAGGGAAAGGAGGGTTTTTCATTACTAGAGCAATTAGATGTCTGTTTAAAAAATCATCTCTGATTTTTTTAAGTATAGTGGTAAAGTGCTGTCTAGTGTTTCCAAGTGCAAGACAGCTTTGAGATGTCTTTCAGAGAAAAGAGTTTGTTAGGTAAGTTTCATTCAGGTACAAGTTAATGATAGTGCTGTTGGCGTTCAGCATTAATGAATCACCAATATGTGTTAAATAAGGTGCCTCTAAACAGATACACATAAAAAAAGCTATTTGTTTCTATTTCATTTATTGACATGTATTGATCGCTTGATAGTGTTTTATGTTGATGTGTTTTGTTTGGCTTTCAGGAACCTAACCTTTAAATTTCCCTAGGAGCAGTGACTCAGTATTCGCTAATTCAGCGTTCGTGGTGGCTTCACAGAACACACTTACCGTAAATTATGAAAATCGACTGTACAAGCAACAGCAGACGCTGTGAGCTAGACACGAGAGTGTACAGTCGGATTCCACTGGTAACATGCCACAGAACGTGCAAATGGAAGTCAGAAAAGCAATGATCACTAGGGGAGGATCGACTGGAAAACAGCGTGAAGGCACTCTCGGGTGGATGGAAATGTTCTTTATGTTGACCTGGGGTCGAAATGAAGACTGAAAGCGAGACTCGGTTTTATTTGATGGCTTCCCAGCTCTTGCAATCCAGCCCTGGGGTTCGCAGGCTGCATTATCCGACTGCAGCCACACGGTGGCAGTGTTGTAGAGAGGAACAAAGCCGGCTGGAACCGAGGTTCCGGTTCCCCCGTTCAGTTTCCGACGGCGCGTTCCAGCTTCGTTCGAGGGATCTTGGCCTCCACTACTTCCCTTGTGAAATAGTTTGCATAAGGAGCTAAGGCGAGGGCGTGGCAGAGTGTATCCTTGCAGCCTGTTCTGCGGCCCCCAGCCACTTCCTCCAGCTCCCGGGAGGGGCTCTCGGGCTGCCGGATTCAACACTCTGACCCTGACCTTCCCTTACCGGGAGAAGGTCACGTTTAGGGAAACTCAAGAGAAAAGCATATGATCACATGTCATTTAAATGGTGTTTCGAAACGTAAAACCTGCCAGTAAGTAAGTGTTTATTAACAGGGGAACAAAAAGTGCTTCGCCCTTTCTCAGTCACCTGTTAACAACAATGCATTCGATTCATGCTGGAGGACTTGGGGGATTTTCAAGACCTATTGTTGGTGAGGGGCGTGAACCGCAGAGAAATGTGCCAGATAAAACAATCATCAAACTTCTGTGTGTGTGTGTGTGTGTTTGTATGTGATTATATGTGAATGAAGACAAGTGTGGAAAGGGCTGATACAACTATGTACTTGGGATGGATGGGATGGGGGAAGGGGATCAACAGTAAAAAAAGAACTTCACTAAAAAAGGTTGAAGCAAACTACATGTGTAACATTTCAATCTTGTTTAATTATGTATTATGTGTAGATGTGTATCTATGTATGTGCATACGTATGCATATATATCTATGTATATATAGCTTTTCGGCTCCTCCTCCCTTTTAAAGAGATGGGGTCTTGCTCTGCTGCCTAAACTGGCATTCAGTGGTGCAATCATATCTCACTGCAGCCCTGTTTATTTCTTGAGCCTTCAAACTTCTGGGCTCAAGCAATCCTCCTGCTTCAGCCTCCTGAGTAGCTGGGACTATAGGCATGTGCCACCACACCTGGCTAATTAAAAACATTTTTTATCGACATTGGGTTTCATTGGGTTATCCAGGTCAGTTGTGAACTCCTGGCCTCAACTGATCCTCCTCCTTGGGCCTACCAAAGTGCTGGAATTACAGGAGTGGGCCACTAAGTTAGGCTTCTGTCTTTTATATTATGCCTAAACCTTGGCCCACTTGGAAATTCTAAAAGTATTTCCAGTTTTTCCTCTAATTTCTCTGTATAGCTTTTCCCCACCCATCTAAGTTGTAAGGTAGGGGTTTAGTATTAAACAATCTTATATTCAAACAATTAGTCAGTGAACCATGATTTTAAAGAAGCTCATCCTGGTGGCGAGTTAGTGTGAACATAAGCTCAGAATGTTGTTAGGAAGCCCACTGGCGGCATGAGGAGAGGTAGTTCCAGCTTTCTTGAGGTCAGCAAAGGTAGAGAAGGACAGAAGACGGCGGCTGCTCTGCTCATGCCTGTGGCTCTTCCTGTTGTCCTGGTGACTTTTGCCATCTCTGATCTTGCCAAGATGGGAAAAGTTTTCTCTTAATCACATTTTATAGATTTTTAAATTAGATTTCAAAGGTTCTGCCCCCAAGATCTTCATAGTCAGACTCTCCTGGAAATTGAGAGCCAGACCCAGACAAACAAGTTTCCTTGGCTTCAGGCAGAGTGGCTCCATCCAGGACACCTCTCAGGGCCTGTTTGCATAAGCAGTCTATACCTGCAGCCAAGGCACCTGTGCCTTCTAGTCCTTTCTAGCTCCCTGTCTACCCAAGGTGGACTTCTCAGAGGTTGGTGGCAACCTCTTCTCTCATTTTTTTGTCTTTATCCCAGTGATCTGAGTTTTCTTTACCAATGTTGTTCTGACTCCCAAGGTCTATCCCACTATCCTGGATTCCCTAAGGAGAGACTGTAGATTCTCCTGGAAATCTTGTCTCCTCTCTGGTTTATTTACAAGAAAGAATAATGTTATAAAGTGAAAAACACCATTTCTGATTACACAATCATAACTGAAAGAAATTCCTCCAGGCTGAAAAATTTCTGTTGTATTGAAGACTGTTAGAATAGGACAAATTAAAAGAAGGAAGGCCAAAGGGTAATGTTTGCTTTCTCTCCATATCGGAATAAATAATAGAACATGTTACAACAGCAGTAACATTCTCAAAAGATGATAGAAAGTCAAGAGCATTGAGGGGCAAAATAGACACTCATCAGAATTCATTGAAACAATGTTTAGAGATGAAATAGACAGAATTACAAGCTTTGTTATACTCACAGGAAAAAACTTGTCAAGAGCAAGGTGTCAAAAATGCAAAGCTGTTTGTGTAACACAAGTGGTTTAATAAGGACAACAAGGGGGCTGTCCTGGGAGAACTCAGAGTGTTTGCAGGGACAGTGCTGAGATTAGCTCTTGAGTAGACATGTACAAAAGAGAGGCAGAGGAACAGAAGAGGGTGGTTTACACATTCAAGAGTCATTGCAGGGAAGCTCAATCCTAAGTATAATGAGGCATGTGCTTTGTTTTGCCATTTTAAGGAGATGATGGATCTACCAAAAAATCAAAGAAATATGTTTGGGGGCAGTAAAATGACCAAGGAATAGGCATGCTTGTATTATGAACTTGTGTGGTAAGGTCGATATGGTAGCTTGGTAGATGTTACAGGTTGAATATGTGCCCTGAGAAAATACAGGTTAAAGTCCTAATCTCAGAATACAACTTTCTGGGAAGCAGAGTCATTATAATTGGAATTAGGTAAGATAAAGTTGTTCTGCAGAGGCGAGGAGAGACACACAGGAAAGAGAATGCCATGTGAAAAGACAGAAACACGAGATGAGGTGCCACGTGGCAATGGAGGCAGAGATTAGCGTGATGCTGTGGCAAGACAAGAAGTGCCAGAGATTGAAAGCTACACCCAATGCCAGGAGGAGGCAAAGAAAGATTCTCCTCCGAGTCAGAGGGAGCACAGCCCTGCTGACACCCAACTGTGGACCTCTAGCCTAGAGAACTGTGAGTCAATACATTTTTGTTGTCTTAAGCCATCCAGTTTGTGGTACTTTGCTACTGCAGCCCTGGGGAACTGATGGAATAGGCAGCCCTGACATGATGCCCTCTCTTGCCTGCCTTTCTCCTTCTCCTAACCTTCACCATTGCGAGAGACAGATGTTGATGAGCCAAATCCTGCTCATCTCATGCACTTCTCTGGTCCACAATTTCTTCTTGAAAGACGAAGTCTTCAGGGTTTGCACCACATATGGGTGTCAGAATGTGGAGTCAGGGATGCTTTTACTCATTATTTTGTACAACCTCTTCATATTGTTGGCTTAAGCAGATTTCCTCCCAGAAACAAAGACAATAGGCTTCCCACGGACCTCTTTCTCCAATTCATAGGCTAGGTTGTCTGAATCTTCTAGAAAGATTGAAGTTGAGGAAGAAGAACCAAGATCATCACATCTTTCTAACCATCACCAACTTCAATTTTCTTGGCTGCTGTGGCACGCATTTGGATAAGTCTTGAAGTCAAATTTCAGCTCCAAGTCCAGGACAGGCTGAGAAATACCAGACTGGAATGTGTCTCTTTTTTTTTAATTTCAGATTAATATGAGGGTACAAATGTTTAGGTTACATTGTTTTCAATTCAAAGGTAAAGTCCAAGTTCTAGTTGAGCCCTTCACCCAGGGGGTGTGCTGAACACCCTCACATTGTGCACATTAGGTGGGATCTCCCCAATAGCCCTCTCTCTTTCCCTCTCCCCTTTCTCTCCCCTCCTTTCCTTCTTGCTAGATTATACTTGTGTTTTTTCTTTCTTATGGGTGTGTAGTTGTTTATATATTGGTTTCATGTTAGTATTGAGTGAATGGCTCTATCTTTCTGCCATTAGGTTCCATGTCTTCAACTGATGAATATGGCCTTGTTCTCTTGTGAGCACCAGTCTAGGAAAAGGATGAGTGACAAAACCCCACTTCTCTTTAAGAGAGCTTTACATCTGGAAAAATGTAGATACAATGGTGTCTGGCATTTACCAGGAACTTAAAAAAATCCTTGTGGAGAAACCAAAAGAAAAAAAAAATCATAGCACACGAAAAGGGAAAATTTGATAGAGTAATGTTTAATTTACTTGAATAGTCAAATAGAAAGCATGTTGATGAAGGGGGCCAAGCAACTCAAGAAGGTGAATTCTATTTCATGATGTTGGGATCTATGAAGTGCCCAATCCTGGATTTAATTTATCTTAATAATTGTGATGAAGGAATAGAAAACAGGTAAAACGAGTTTATGAATAGATTGCCACATAGGAAGATAACAAGTCATATCAAGAAAAAGAATCGGAAAAATATCTTGTTGGCTTATGCATCTGATTTTGGTTTGAGGAAATCTAACTTTCAGTCATCCAGTGCCATTAACCTAGTAGTATCTGATAGGGGAACAAGTGCTGCCACTTCATAAGGGAGGTGAGAGTAACTAGAAAAGAGAGTCAACTACATTGCCATGTCCTAAGAAGGAAAGGGGAAGGGAAAGACTTTAGTTTTCAAGATGAAAAACAGGAAGATGAGCTTGTAAGAAATTGTGTGTATATTTAACAGAACTATACACAAAACAAAGGAGGCTGGAGAAGCTCACCATGAGGGACTGTGACATTATTATTAACATTAGTGTCAATGATCGTAATACCTATTTTACAAAGGAAAAAGTTAGTGGCTTAAAACCTCACTCTACTTTGTAGTGTCTACAGATCATGGCTTAGCTGGGTTCCCTGGCTCTAAGTATCCCATAAGGCTGTGATCATCTCAAGTCTCACTTCCATGTTACTTACATGGTTGTTATTAACAGAATTCAGTTGCTCATGGGCTGTAGGACTGAGAGCCTCAGTTCCTTGCTGGCTGTTGGCAGACACAGTTCTCTGCTGCATGGGCCTCTCCCTAGGGAAGCTCACACAGGAGCATTTGGCTTTCCTTGGAATAGGCAGAGAGGAACAAACAAGTCAGGAGCCAGAATCTTTTTGACATCCTCTCACTTTTGCCATATTCTGTTTGTTAGAAACAGTATCCAGGTCTAGCACACACTGGAAAGAAGGGAATTATACCAGGGAGTGGCTACCAGGAGGTGGGATTATTTGGGGCATCAGGGAAGCTGCCCACCACAGGGCATAACCAGGATTGGACTTTGTCAATAGCAGAAGTGTTTGACAAGTAAATGTTTGCATTCCTCTATCAAGGAGGATGTACAGATGCGGCTGACCTAAGATTTTACAACTTTTTATTTATTTATTTATTTTTTGAGAAAGAGCCTCAAGCTGTCACCCTGAATAGAGTGCTGTGGCATCACAGCTCACAGCAACCTCCAATTCCTGGGCTCAAGGGAGTCTCTTACCTCCGCCTCCCAAGTAGCTGGGACTACAGGCACCCGCCACAATGCCCGGTCAAGATTTTACAACTTTTTACATTAGTGTGAAAGAGATATGCGTTCAGTAGAAACTGTACTTACAGTTTTGATCTTTTCCTGACTAGCGATGTGTGGTGTGATATGTTCTTGTGATGCTGGAGAGTGGTCAGCGATCAAGGTGGTAAACACCAGCACTCTGCAGTATTCTGTGCTGCCACATGATTTTGTTCAACAGTAGGTGAATATAAGTGTTCTGAGGATGTTTAAGGTAGGCTAGGCTAAGGTGTGATGTTTGATGGGTTTGATATTTAAATGCATTTTTGATTTACAATATTTTCAGTTTTCACCCAAAAATGAAAAAGAAAAATGAAAAACTTGGCCAGGTTTCCCCTCCTCCCCTCAATGGGTTTATCTGGATGTAACTCTACTATAAACTGAGAAGCATATGCCATGTTTCTAACCTCACTTGCTCATGTTGAATGCTATGTTAAAAAAATTAGGAAAGGTCTTCAAAAATTGAAAGGATGGTCTATGAAAAGAATGTGATGAAGGAGGTAACACGTTGGAACAGAAAAACCGCATGAGGGGACACCAAAACGTGCATGGAAAAATGGAAAAATAAAAATAAATATAAAATAAAAAATAATATAAAAAAATCACAGATTAAAAATAAAAATAGAAATTTCATTTCTCAACATAAGCTCCACTAAATTCTAGACACTTTTTAAACTGATGATACCAGCTGCTGAGTCCATCAATAAAGAACTGTGGATTCTGGGAATTTAATCATGGGTCCATGCAGTATTCTTTACATTATTAACTAAAGAAAAATAAGTGTCCTTTAAATATTCATTTGAGGGGGGGAAATGAACAGGGGGAAACCTGGCCAAGTTTTTCATTTTTCTTTTTCATTTTTTGGTGAAAACTGAAAATATTGTAAATCAAAAATGCATTTAATACATCAAACCCATCAAACATCATACCTTAGCCTAGCCTACTCGAAAATATTTCGGACAGTATTTAAGTCTGCCTCATTTCTCCAGCGAACTTCTGCTGCTGCTCAACTCTCACTCCCAGTCTCAGCGATTTTGTTCATTTCTGGGATTCCCGGGGGTAGGAACTGAGCGTGCCCTCCCTTTCATAAAATGTATTCTTGTCGTTACTTGATTGGCTTTCGTCTCAGAAACTCTTTTGTCATTGGCCAAGTCTCCAGTCCATCACTCAGTGACCCTAGCCTTCTATTGGTCCGCTGTACCAGAGAGCCCACAGCTGGCAGTACTCAGAAGGGCGGAGTTCCCCGGTGACGTCAACGTCATGCCCCGCCCTCATTCCAAAGCCGGGGCGGAGACTTTCCGTAGCCCTTGCCCTTGTGGGCGGGACATGGCGGAAAGTAAGACTTCTGATTTGGTCTGGAGGGTGAGGAGGGTATTCGATTGGCCACTTCCCTGGAGGGAGGGAGTCCTGGAGCAGAGCTGAGGAGCCCTAGGGAGTCTCAAAGTTGTGTCTGGATCGGTAGTGTAAAGTGGGTTATTGCGAAGGGAGTTTCCTGGGATGAGAACTGATTGCCTGCTTTGCTTTTGGATTCACATCCCGCTGTAATCCCTGCAGCCTTCAGTCCCAGCCCCCGACGGCCTGTGTCCCCCGGAGATTCCCAGACCTCCCAGGACGCCGGACGCGAGCCCGCGGCGCTTCTCTCTCCAGTAGAGGAGCGAAGGTTTTCCTTTCTCAGTGCACACACCACACACTCACGCACGCGCACGCACACGGAGAGCGCAACCTCGCGGTCCCCTCCTGCCCTCCGCATCCTCGCCCCGCGCGGCTCGGCCACCATGGAGGTGCTGGAGAGCGGGGAGCAGAGCGTCCTGCAGTGGGACCGCAAGCTGAGCGAGCTGTCAGAGCCCGGGGACAGCGAGGCCCTCCTGTACCAGACGGTGAGCACTCGGCGCGGCGCGGCGCGGCGGGGGAGCGTCGGAGGAACAGCCCGACACCTGGGGACTCGGGGATGGTACTTGGGAAAGGGCATGGCCAGGATCCAGACGACTGGGGCGAGGTGGAGTTTTTCTATCTGAGCGGTTGAAGGGGGGCCCCTGGCCCTTGTAAACTTTTCTTGAGAGCAGTGCCACTTTGTATTCCTTTAGCAATTTATACTTTTTTTCCTCAAGACTTTTTCTTATCTGTGCTGTCATTTGCTATTGCTAACAGTTCAGTGATGCAGGAGAAGGGAAATGTGTTTTAAGAGTAATTTGCCTCCACCTAGTTTTGCTATTAATTTTTGTGAGTAGTTTTTAAAAGCTGGACAAGATTAAGTAGCGTTTCCTTTCCATATGTTTCATATTCTTTCTCCCTTCCTCCGCCTTTCATATTTATATTTTACAAAGTCTGTATTGAAAAGCTTCCTTCGTATTAGTCAGAAAGCTGCTTTATTTGGCTTCCTAAATGTACAGCCAAGAAATCTCCTTCCTCTCTTTTCAGAGGAAAGACCAGCAGAGGAGTATGGAAAATCTGAGGCAGTTGTGTATTTCAGTTGCATGTTTTGGGGGAAGGTGGGACTGCTCACCAGTTAGCTCCCCCTTCACTCTTACACTATGCCTGGGAGACCCCTTTGGGCATTAAACTGTCACAGGGCTTGCATATTTCTTTTAAAGTTTTAAATTTCCACTTTTCGGTGTTAAGTTTGCAAAATTTGTTGCCAGCAGCCAGCACTGATAATTTGACTCTAGAAAATCTGTTTCTTTCTAGACGTTTATAATGAAGGGAGGGGCACTAAGGCGAAAGGGAAGGCTTGGCTCCTTCCCCTTCAAGGTTCTTTTCCTGGGGTCAGTACTGGGATATTTGAAACTTTAGCAAAATGGCCTGCTGGCTCCACCTCTCTGGCCTTTAACTCAGGCTGACGTTATTTTGAGACAAGGGATGAGGGCTTCCCTGCTGATTCCCACTGAGCACTTGTGGTGGCTGTGAATGGCTTGTTTAAAAAACGTGCAAGGCTGAGAGGGAGTGGTAGTTCCTGCTGGGGCAAAATCCAGATGTCCAACGTGATGGTCTGGGTTTTGCTTACGTGCCTGTCCAGAGGAGACCATGTGGGCTGCTTTTGGATTTGGGGCCCAAATATGCTTCCTGTTCTCAGTAAAGAAGGTGGAGCATACTGGCCCTTGAATATTTTCTGATTGTTGGGTGCTGCAGATGTTTCCACTGACATGATCTGCATTTTAACCATCTGTAGTTCTTCTCCTTTGTTCTTAAACATCTTTGTGAAAATATCTTATCCCAGCAGCTGTAATACTGCAGCTGGTGGATGAATTATGCACAGGCATTTCATTGCCCTTCCTGGGCCCTGTCGCTTGCATTTGTGAGATCCCAGGCCATGAGATGATACTTGTGACTGTGGCATTAACTCCAGGAGGAACAGCTTGGGCTGGCTCTAACTACCATCTGTATGCACAGTTTTAAGGGTAGAGACCTTACACTCATTTTGATATTGACAGTTCAGTTTTTCCATCACTGGATAATAAAGCAGTAATGTGTGCGTATTTTTCTTTTAATCCTAGTGTTTTAAAAATGCCCACATCCTCCACTTCGGTGCACGTTCTCTCTTCTGAACAGCTCACTCATATAAAATGCCACTAATCATTGCTGCAAGTCAGTGCAACAAACTGCATATGGGCTACTGTTGGAAGAGGTATTGGGTGTAGTAGCACAGACGATTGGATTATATTTGTATTCTTTCCAAACTAAGGGAAGTTTGGTAGTGATGTGAACATAGATAACATTCCCATCTGTTTCTTGAACCCTGTTGGTTATCGTGGCAAAAGTGATTCTTATTGCCATTTGTCTACAATGTGGGATGGCCTAAACTCAAGCCGTGGAAACCCTCCATGTGGAAAAAGGATAGTCTAATAACACATTCTTTCAAAAATATACAGTAGAATTTCTGTAAGTTGACCCCCCAAGAAACTATAACAAACTGGTCAATAGACCGAAGTGGCCAACATAAGGAACTAGGCCTACTAGACTGATACATACATATAGTGCATGTCCAGTCTGTGAAAATTTGGTCAACTTAAGGAGGTAGTCAACTATGGAGGTCCCACTGTATTAGTTTTTTTCAATTAATATTTCTTAAAAATTTTGTTTGTGTCAAACACTATTCCAAGCAACAAAAATTCCCTTACTCTAGAAGCTAAAATTAAATCAAAGAAAGTTACCAAGATCATGAGGTTTATCATACACAAACCCATAATTCACCTCTTGGCTCAACCAAGAGCCAAGAGACCTCTTGGCTTGTGGGACCTCCATAGTTGACTACCTCCTTAAGTTGACCAAATTTTCACAGACTGGACATGCACTATATGTATGTATCAGTCTAGTAGGCCTAGTTCCTTATGCTGGCCACTTCGGTCTAGTAGGCCTAGTTCCTTATGTTGGCCACTTGGTCACTCTTGGGGGGTGTGTGTAGAAGATAATAAATAATGAACATAATAAAGAAGTAAGTGGTGCTGTATGTCAGACGATGTAAATGCTTTGGAAAAAGTAAAAGTAGAACCAGGGTGAGTGGATAGAGAATACAGGATAGAAAAGGGCAAAGGAAGGGATTTAATTGAGTGATCAGAATAAGCCTGTTCTAGAAAATGGACCTGAGCAAAGATTTGAAGGAGGTGAAGGTATTTGCTCAGCAGGGTGAAAAGCCAGAGCAGAGGCTCCAAGGTGGGGGTGTGTTTGGGTTGAGCCTGTGGTAACATCTTCTTCTGTTTCAGAAGAAGAATTTTCTGTTTCCTCCATTTGGGTGAGTTATTTTCCTTATAAATGCAGGTTATTTCTGAAACATGAGTACCTGTTTTTGGAATGACCGGGTAAAACTTTCCAAGTTGAAGAGGGTCTGCAGGAAAGGTGAGGTGCGGATGTAAGTTGGGAGAGTGGTAGAAGATAATGACACCACCAACTGTGGAGTGTTCACCATCCGAGAGGGAGGGCATGCCACTATGTGGTGCCACAGGGCCCTTGATTTGATGTTCTGCTGTTACTGTCTTTTTGTTTTAATGTTATTTTTTTAATTGGCAGATAATAATTGTACATATTCATGGGATACATAGTGATGTTTTGATACATATAATGTATTGTGTTCAGATCAGCGTAATCAGCACATTTATCTCAATCTGTTATTGTTTCTTTGTGTTGGGAATATTCAATATCCTCAGTTTAGCCATTTGAAACTATGGTAGAATTTCCATAGCTGACTACCTCCCTACATTTACCACCTCCTTAAGTGACTTAATTTTCATAGACTGGACATACACCACATGTATGTACCAATTCTTTATAGTGACTGCCTCTGTAGGTTGACCAGTTTGTTCCCTCCAGTGGTCAACTTACAGAGGTTCTGCTGTATATAATACATTCTTGTTACTGTAGTCATTCTACAGGGCTATAGAACACTAAAACTTATTCCTCCTATCTGGCTGTCATTTTGTGTCTTTTAATAAATCTCTCCCTATCCCTCCCTTCCCCCTATCCACTGGAAATTCTTAATTTTTGACAGGGGGCTCTCCATTTTCATTTTGCACTGGGGCCCACACATATGTAGCTAGTCCTGCTGGAAGACGTCACATTTAGTGCTTTACAAAACTTAGGCCATTTAACCCTCTTAATGAACCATATAAGAAAACTGATTTTATCATTCTCATTTTACATATAAGAAAATGGAGGAGTAATGAGCTCAAGCAACTAGGCTGAGGCCCCACAGCTAATTAGTGAGAGAACCAGGATTCAAACCCAGGTCTGCCCGCTCCAGGGTCTGAGTTCTTGCCCTTCAGGCCCTATGGATAATGAATTTTGACTTAAAGAGAAGGAATTGAGGGAAAAGTGGAGAAGGGGATGATTGGAGGACAGAAACTGCTGAGCCTGAAAGCAGCTAATGTTTAACTGAGCCTGCGCCACCAAGCCTTCCAAGCGTGATCGCTCTTGTTGCTCTAAATAGGGTTTAGTTACCACACGCATGATTGCTAATGCCCTGTTTTAGCAAACCTGTCACATACCTGATTTAAAAAATTTAGAATGTTCATGTTGCCCGAGGCTGTAATTATAATGTTTCTCAGGCGCCTTCTGTTAGCTATCAAGAGCAATGTTTTTCTCATTTGTTTAGCTATGAAGACTTCTTGGTCCAGAAGGACAAAGGCTTAGAGAAGACAGGTTCAAAGTCTAGAAAATAATGAAGCACATGGAAAGGGCCAATATGGCCTGGCTCAATAGATCCTGAATTACTAAAGCGCTGGGCTTCCTCTCGAAGCTTAAAAAATGGTTTCCATAAACATGATGAAATATTGTTTTAATTCAGTGACTAGTGCTTTCATGACAGCTGTTGCTTCAGGATGACATAGAGGCTAAACATGGATTCAGAAAAGATGACAGAATCTTAAAAGGAGGAGAATGTCTCTCAGGGTTTGATACCACTGATATCTTGTCTCTTTCCACAAAACTGCCTGGGAAAATTACCTTTCTGGGAATTCTCTGTGGGCTTTTGCAATTTAGAAAAGCAAAATGGTCTATGTATATTATATATATATACAGACTGCATCTTCTCAAAAAATGAATGACTGCTTTGGGTGGAGACTTGGAGTGGAGGTCAGGAAAAGAGGGGGAACTTATCTATACACCATACCCTTTGGGACAATTCAAATCTTTACTTGTTGGATGCATTAGAAAGTGAAGAATTACAAGTTGGAGGAATTGTGTAAAATTGAACAAGAGGCGGTTTCACTTGAGTATCCATGGGGGACAGGGGAGTTCATTGCTATAGAAAAGCTCAACACAACTCAGTCAGTGGAGGCTTCAGAATAGGGGAGGCAGCAGTGCTTGGTGGAGAAAAGCTCTAAGGGTGGAGGTGAATTATGGGTTTGTGTATGATAAACCTCATGATCTTGGTAACTTTCTTTGATTTAATTTTAGCCATCTTGGAAAATAAAGCTTTTAACAATTTTTTTTTTTTTTTTTTTGAGACAGAGTCTCACTATGTTGCCCTGGGTAGAGTGCCGTGGCATCACAGCTTACAGCAACCTCAAACTCTTAAGCTTAAGTGATTCTCTTGCCTCAGTCTCACAGTAGCTGGGACTATTGCACTTGCCACATCACCTGGCTGTTTTTTGTTGTTGTTGTTGTCATTGTTGTTTGGCAGGCCTAGGCCTGGTTCAGACTTGCCAGTGCTGATGCATGTAGCCGGCGCCCTAACCACTGAGCTATGGGTGCCAAGCCAGCTTTTACCAATTTTTTTGCAATGAGTATGTGCTTTTAAAAAGTATGTAATAGCAACTACTAAGTCTTTGCAAAGATATCAGAAGTTCTGCTAGTTTTAAGTGCAAAATTTGTATAAAGCCAGTTACTTATAAAATTGTTACACTGTGCTACTAAAATTTATATCTGGTTGATTCTGATTGCAGACAGTGGTAGGTAGGGAGTTAAGGGAATGTTCAACCTGTCTGGTGTCCAGATGGAAAGGCCATCTGGTCTCCACATCTCTCACTGATCACGGAGAAGGGGTTGGCTGATCTCACAGGCTGAGTGGTTTTCCAATCCTCCTGGCTGGCCCTGAGACTGATGTGGTTCCAATGGGATATTGAAACTTTTGGTTTGATGTTCCATCCCGGAGTCAATTCCCATGGTTGGTCCCTGGCCAGGTTCTGAATGAGGACCTGGGTCCTCATTGGCTGAGAATGTCATTACTTATGATCACCTGAGCCCCACAGGCTGGATAAATGTAATGAGATCTAGCAGGAGGTAAAGTTGGGAAGTAAGTATAATTTGTCTTTAAAGCTCTCAGTAGCCCTTTGTATACTTTCGCCCCTTTCTTGTTCCCTCCCTTCCTAAGCCACAAGTACTCACTATAGTGAGGTTCTCTTTTCAGCTTCTCTTCTTCAAATTTTGTTCTCAGGAAAGATCTTAGAGGTATAGACTAAAAGTTTAAATATTAGTAAGGCTATGGTGTCAGCCCTAAATGGGCATTTATTTTTAACAATAATAACTTCAGGTCAAAAGGATGACTGTCTAAATGGGGAACATCAAGCAACAGTGAGTAGTAGGGGAGGGATATTTGGGGACTAGGAAGGGACCTCTTACCTTCCATTAGTTCATGCACCTGGGCCTTGTTTAGAGGGCAGCCTTGCTCATGTGTGGCTAATTTGTCCGTGATGTAAAGGATTTCCATTGGCTTGGCAAAAATCTTCCTTGACTCATTATTTGTCTCTGAAATTGTTCTCATGGTGTTAACATGGGTTGTGTGAAGATAGATGTGGCATTGTCTTGAAAGCTGAGAGGTTTTGTGTTTGCCCTCCTTGAAGGAACCCGGAGTTGTAGTGAATCTGTGGAAGCAGGAATTGTGATGTATGTGATGTTGCTTTTGCAGGAGAAATGAGGCATTGCATCTAGATCAATAATTGAATGACTTACAATGCTTGCAGCTGCAAGTAAATGAAAACTAATTCAGATTGACTTATGCAAGAAGTAAATTATTCTCTCATGTCATAAGAGGCTAAGCAATATAGCTCCTTGCTTGGCTGAGAGAGTAGCTCCTCCGTGTTCCCCTGCACCTTGGCTCCCTGCGTCCAGGTGAAGCTATCATTCTCAGGTTGGAGGATGATGGATGTATGAGGTGCAGGCATGGCGTTCAAAATGACGGTATCCAGAGGAAGAGAGGTTCTTTGTTGCTCATATCCCCTTCTTTAGAATGGAAGAAACTTTTCTTACTAGCCTGCCAGCTAATTTTATTTAGAGCTTTGTTGGTAAGGATTGGGTCACATGATCATTCCTAAAGCAGTGTCTGGAAGGGGAGTGGGTTTTATGTTATTGGCTTAGATTAATCATTTGGGGATGGATGAGATATTGGAGCCACAACCTGCATGCGCATTGTAACGATTGTTAGTAAAATAATCTGAGTTAACTGTTCTTTCTTTAGCCAAAAGGTGGTATTTGTTTTCTCACAAACATGGGCTGGCTAGCAACTGGAAATGTCTTAAAATCCACAATAATTTGCCCCGGGGACAAAATAGCAGATCCAAGTACTGTGCTGCTTGCAAAATTCTAAGAACATTATTTAGCTGTGCTAAAAGTACCCAGTAAAAGAAGACTGGAGGTATGGACAGGCTCTCTGAAATGCATGCAAAGGCTGGTCATGGGGCGGAGGTCAGCAGGAAGGTACACTGTGTCTTAACTTGGTAACTAGGACACGTAGAATTACCTATATTATCTGGACTGTCTGCATCAGGGTCACATACCGGAGCTGGAGGGAGCTAGCTGAGCCTGTAATCACACTCACTATGCAAGACAAGAATGACTTATTCTGTTTGAGATCCACAGTGGGCAGAGAGCCAAATGCCATTTTTCAAAGAAGCTATTTTTCTAGTTGTATATGGCTATTCAAATATTGATGAGGCCACTTGACTGCCTGCCTCAGCCTGGCTCTAACCTATCTGCTGGCTCTCTTGGGACAAATGGCCTCAGGCTTTGGCTGGACATTGGTAGGGTGAGTCCTATGCAGACCACCTGAGTTGTGCAGAAGAACGACCTTATGAATGGAGGAGTAGTGTCCATATTCCCTGTCCACGTCCCCTGCCCACATGGAGTCAGAACTGAAAGGAAATGATGAAATACCATCTTTGGATCAACCTTGGGCCTATTCCCTCTTCTCCCTGCTCACTCAATGCTTTCAGGCTCTTTCAAATGAAGTTCTACATGACCTTGATTTTTCCTTGAATTAATTCTATGAGTTACTTACGAGGCACTTGGGAGGTATTGGCCTCTTTTATCTATGGAGAATCAGAGAGACTTGCTCAGCTAGAATGCAAACTTCCTAAGGACAGGAGACATGGCTTTGACCCATGATGCTTAGTCAAGTGCAGGATGCTCAGCAAAACATATTAATTGCTTGATGCGTGATTGGGGAGTGAGGCAGCCCTGGAGAATGAATGGATAAGCTGGGTGGCCTTGGCTTCTTTTGTTAAAATATTTTTACAACTCTGGATTCTTGTAAATGCATCTATAAATGTGAAAATTTAGTATGATAGAAACTTGGGTAATTTGATATCTTGTTTTGTTTAGAGAATAAAATGAGGCAGGGTGGTGGAATGACAGCCCTGGTTTCTCTTTTTCTTTCTTTCTTTCACTTCTTGCTCTGTCACCTTAGGTAGAATGTAGTGGCATCATTGTAGCTCACTGAAACCTCCAATTCCTGGGTTAGAGGGATCCTCCTCATGCTTCAGCCTCCTGAGTAGCTGGGACTATAGGCACCCACCGTGATGCCCAGCTAATTTTTCTATTTTTAGTAGAGATGGGATTCTTTGCTCTTTCTCAGGCTGGTCTTGAACTCTTGAGTTCAATTTCCCCACCTTGACCTTACAGAGTGCTAGAATTATAGGCATGAGCCATCGCACCCAGCCTTATAGTGCTGGTTTCTACTGGAAGTGGAGTTAAAGGCTTTGTTGTGGAAAGAAAGGGGTTTTGAGCCAGACAGATTTGGTGTAGAGGGCCACTGGTTCCCTTGTGATTTCTGGCTTATTACTTCACCTATTTAGATCTCAGTTTTTTCACAAGTCATTGCCTGGCCCATATAGATATACTTTCCACCCTGTCCCCTGAGTCAAATGTCTTCTCTTTGAGGATGAGGTGTTCTGATCGTGGGAGTCTGACATCCCTCTGGAAGCAGAAGGGGCCTGTAATTATGCTTTCCCTGGCATCTTTATTTCCTCTCCACCTCTGCTTCTGCCTTCTTCTATAAACACAAGTCTCTGCTGTGAACATGTTTGTCAGATGCCCCTTTTTGTTGATTTCTTTTCTCTTGTTTACTGCTAGCCTTTCTCAAACAAGTGATCAACAGCGATGGCCTCCATTTCCTCTCTCTCTGCTCCTTCCCCTCTGTGCCCTGGTTTCCATAGCTGATCATAGGTCCTCTAACTTCTTCCTAAATGCTAAGTCCATAGTTTTTTCTGTGCCTTCACCTGCTGGGCCTTATGGTAATACTTCACCATACTGACCACAGGGTCATCTCGTAACTCATCCTTGTTTTGGCTTCCATGACACTCTGGTAGGCTTACTTTTTCCTTCTTTGCTGGCTTCCTTGCCACCTGTTAAATGTGAGCACATGGCCTTCTTTTTGCTCTGTATGCTCCCCTGGGTTCCACTTTCAACTTTAGTACAGCTGGTTCTCAGATCTTTAGATCTGTTATTTGTCTATTAATGGAAAGCAGGGGATCTTTGGAATATGACTCAAGATTGTTCTGGGTCCACTGTAGCAGCAGAACAGCCCTGGTTGGGTAACCCTTGAATCTTTATGATGTGTTTTTCTGACAAAGAAGAGCTGGAGACACTTTGATACCTCTTATCAGTGCACCCATTTATCTCAGGGAATGTTCAGTGACTCAGCTCTCTTGCAATGTAAACCCATGCGGAGCTCATGGGTCATTCCTGGTACACAGCTACTTCTAAAGTCAACGTCACCCATTAGATGAAAGCTGTGTTTTGCCTAGACTTTTGTTTGGGGAACCCTCCATGGTGTTCTGCAGGACTATGTCTAATTTTTTCAGGTGTGTGGAAGGTCAATGCAAAAGTCAGACATAACTTCTTAGATCACCTACCATCTGTCCCTGCAACGTGTATGGCTGCCATTGGGCTCAGTTGCAATGGCCACACGCTGAATCGCCTGCCTTTGATTTGCTCTATTCTGTTGTGGTTTATTTTGCTAAATTTTACAGACATGACTAAAGAGCTTTGATTTTTTTTTTTTTTTTTAAGAGTTGAGATGAGTTACTGTGAACCACCCAAATCTCTATGCATGCCTTTTGTTAGGATTATCAAATGAGCTCTTACGAGAGAAGTTTTCTTTGGAAGATAAAGTCTTTTGATGTGTGACCTTATCTGGGACAATTTATTTCCCATCTTTAGTCTCACTTTGTTCAGCTGTCAAATTTTGCATTTGTGACACATGATTCCCAAGTCCTTTTGGTATTATAGGTATTGTGCTCCTACCATAGAAGGTTTCCTATCTTTAAAAAATAGGCTACTTAAAATAACAACAACTACAACAACAGTCTGTTTATTGCGTATTTCATCTGGTAGTTTTGTATTTTATGGTCTCTGTTTTCTGACTTAAAACCTTACTTAAGTAAGACCCAGACAAAATAAAGAATGGAAAAAAGCGAGGCACAGAGGTAGGAAACACTTTTTTAACATCAGAAAAGAAAAAAAAAACTCTTCAGACATCTTGGCAAATAAGAGGAGTCTGGGGGGAAAAAGTTTGCAGTTTCCTAGTTGTCTGAGTGGAAAATCCTGGTTTTTAACATTTCATATCTTGGAAATGTCTGAATAGTTTTTGCTTAATGGGAAATTCCTTTTGGCTGAGAAAAAGCTAGCAGGATTCCAACTGATAGGGTGATGTTTTTAGAAGACTTGGAGGAAATGGGATTTGTGATAAAAATGCTTTCTCATTGGCTAGTTGTATTGAATACAAATTTAAATCCAAGGTTACTCATTATAGTATTTTTAAAGGTTCAGCCATTAACTCCTTCCTTCCTCTTGCTTCCTGTTTGCATATCCTGAGGAAACATCTCTCACAGCTGGTCCTTCCTCCAATTGGAGGAACTTAATGAAATGCTGTATTAAGCATGTGCATATTCTAAGTAGGGAATATACATGCTTGGCTCTCCCATTAGAGTGGGAGGAAGATATGTAAATAAGTCATGTATACATAGTATATGTTTTGCAGTAGAGCCATGTTCAAAGTATTTCTGTAGCAAAGAGGATAGAATGATGAATCTGAAGATGATGAAGAGTTGGGGGACATTTCACAGAGTAGGTGATATTTGCTATGAGTATAAATAGGAGTTTTCCAGGCAATGGGAACAGCAAGTATAGAGTAGGAATGTATAAAATTCACATTCATGGTTGATTTTGGGAATCCTGAGTACTATTTTGTAGTTTGAAAGTAGAGTGCACTGTGGGGAGTGCCAGGAGATGAATTATGTGCATGCTTCGTGTCTGTAGGCAGAGGGGTGGGAGGACTTCCAGAGAATTATCAATGTGAATCTCATAGGCACCTTCAATGTGATCTGCCTGGTGGCTGGTGAGGTGGGCCAGAATGAACCAGACCAAGGAGGCCAACATGGGGTCATCATCAATACCTCCAGTGTGGTTGTCTTCAAAAGCCAGGTTGGACAAGCTGCATATTCTGCTTCCAAAGGGGGCATAGTAGGCATGACACTGCCTATTGCTCAGGATCTGGCTCCGCTAGGCTTTTGGATGATGACCATTGCTCCAGGCCTATTTGGCTCCCCTATGCTGACCACCCTCCCAGAGAAGGTGCACAACTTCTTGGCCAGTCAAGTACTCTTCTCCAGCCAACTGGGAAACCCTGCGGAGTACACTCACCTGGTGTAGGTCATCATCAAGAACTTTTTCCTCAATGGAGAGGTTATCCAGCGGGATGGGGCTATCTGCAGGCAGCCTTGCTGGTGCCGGTATCTCTGCAACCACAGAGAAAGGGAAAAGGCAGAGAAAACACGCTCTTCTGCCCTTCCTTCTCCTGGGGTATGACGCTCCAGTTCAGGAGGAAGCCTAGTAGCCATTTTGTAAGTATCCATCGGTCACCTTCTGTGACTAATAAAGTCTCTGTTTCTCACAAAAAAAAAAAAAAGAGAGAGAGAGAAACAGGAACAGAAATGACTTTTAGAAAGGAAGCTCTAGTGGGTATGAAAGGAAGAATTGATGGTGGCAAGCTGATTTGCTGGCTGGCTATTTCTCCATAGGAGTGTGAACCTGAGGGAGGAGCAAATGAATGCAAGAAAAGATTAGAAGCTGGACTGGGAGGCTTGGTGATTGTGGGACATGAGAGAGGCACATGGGAGACTTGCTATTTTCTGACTTGGTAGGCTGGGTTGATGGTGTTGCCATTGGCCTAGAATGAGAATATTTGGAGGGGAATGAGTTTAGTGGGGAAGATAATGAGTTCAATTTTAAACACAGTAATTTCAATGTATTTGTGGAACATTCATAGGAGTGATGCCTGAATAGCATTTGGAAACTTTGCTCTGGAATTCTGGAGAAAGATCTAGACTGGAGATGTAGATTTAGGATTCTGAAGAAGGATTTAGACTAGAGATGTAGACTTAGTGTTAGGATTCTGGAGAGGGGTCTGGACTAGAGATGTAGATTGAGTGTTAGGATTCTGAAGAATGATTTGGACTAGAAATGTACACTGTTAGGATTCTGGAGAGGGGTCTGGACTAGAGATGTAGATTGAGTGTTAGGATTCTGAAGAAGGATTTGGACTAGAGACGTAGACTTAGTGTTAGGATTCTGGAGAGGGGTCTGGACTAGAGATGTAGATTGAGTGTTAGGATTCTGATAGGGGATTAAATAAGTGAGTAGTCCATCTAAGATAGTCCAAAAAGGTCACAGTGAATGGGAGGAATGTGAGGGAAGAACTGAGTGGGGAGCCCGAGGGGCACTGGAAGGGCTGGCCAGGGAGAGGACCCTACAGATGGAACTTGGAAAGAATTGGCAAAACAGTGGAGAGAAGCCAGGAACATTCCATGACAGGATCCAAGGAGGGGAGAGTAACTACAGAGTGGTCAAGATAAATAAGGGCTGAGTGTGTTCTTCAGGTGACCACTACATACCCCCAGGACTTAGTGGTGTGTTAGCTCAGGGCGGTGCTGGTGTCTCTGCAGCCACAGGTCTTCACTGTAGTCAGGACCTGAGTGCATGGTTTGTGGCATTCTGCTGAGGAGGGTAGAGAGTAAGGAGGCCTGGTTTCCAGGCCAGAGGAAAGTGAAGAGGGGCTGAGAGTAAATGGACAAGCTGTGTAATGTACACAGCACTATCTTTCTATGTCTCTCGTGAAAAGAATGATGTCCATCCTCCGATTTGGCCTTGGAGACTGTCATTGGTGCTAATGTAATTTTATGAGCATCCTTTCTTCTTTCTTCTCTGTAGACTATTCTTGCATGTCCTTCCTGTCATGGAATTGTGCATGTGTCCCTTTTGTGCCCATGCCATTTCTGCTCTGGGGTATGCAGAAAGATGGCCCCTGGAATCCTTATTCCCATGAAAGAGTATCGGGATTTTCCAAATGACTCTAAGGGCTGAGCCTTTTTATTTCTGAGAAAGTAGCAGGTGGATCCAGTGGATGTCAAAAATGAGTTTGGTCCCAGAGGCACCAATAATAATCAAGTGATGGGAACATAGGACAAAGTCTTTAATTGGCTCTGTTTTTTGTATGAAATAGTAATAGAGGTAGGTGAGGATAAATGGCTTCATAATAAGAATATGAGCCTGTAGAAGGAACAAGAAAAGAAATGATCATAGCTTCAGAGAAAATGTGGAGCTACAAGTGATGCCTGGTTTGCAGGACCTACAAAGGGGCTGTGGCAGACGCGTGCCTGCTCCCCTCCTGCGACCCTCCTGCTGCTGTTGCTGGACTCGGCCCTTGCTGTCTACTTCACTATGTCCTGAGCAACTGGGATGCCAGGAGCAAGCTCTTCAGCTGGACGAAATTGGGAACATGAGGACTAAAGAGAGGAGGGTGCACAGGGAGGAAGTGGGGGGACCTCGCAGTCCAGAGCAGAGCAGGATCTTTCCAGGGAGACATGCAGTTTAGGATTCACTCCCCAGTTCAGCTATGCAGTGATTTAAGTGGGTTTCTCTGGTCTGACTGGAAAACAGATGACTTTTTATCATGTCATTTCGATAAGAAAATATCTTGAGTTTGAAACACCTATGTTAGAAGCTTCAGAAAATAGAGTTTATTTTTTGAATAACTCTATTTTATGGGGGTGAGGGAAGAAAACAAAAAATAAAAAAAGGAAAGGAAATAGTGACTAATTCTCACATGGTTTGGATTCAATTTTGACCAAAATATATTACTTGAACATTAATTTTTAATTCAACTTGTTGATATGTTGTTTGGGATATTGCATCCTCACTTATAAGTGAAATATGTTTATAATTTCCCTTTATAACAATATATTTTCTCCGATTTCAATATCAGGTGTATTTAGATTAAGCAGAAAGATTTGGAAATATTTCTTCTTTTTCTGTTGTCTATAGGATTTGGCATGATCTGTTTTTTGAAACTTTCCTTTACTTTTATTTGTATGGTATTAGTTGTCTATTTTTTGGGACTTTGGAAAAAAGATAAGAAGTTAACTGATGACTTCATGCTGAGCCTCTGAGTCAAAGCACTCTATAATGTCTTATTTGACAATGTGTATGTTACTTTCTTGGCATTATTATTGCTAATATTTCTTGATATTTCCATGTAGTAATTGTCTGTTTTCTTTTCTGAATGTATTTATCTTCGTTCATTCTTTACATGGTTTTTGTTTCTAGTCCTTATCTTAAACATTGTTATTGTTATTGAATTTTAAGCCTTTTAAATTCTGTGAAGGCAAAAAGTAGAAACCCAGTTAACACATGTATTTATAAAAAAAAAAGATAGTACTGGGGTAAGGAAACAAGGACAACCTGACCAGGTCAGCAGTTAGCTATATAAAAAAGATTCAGAAAATTAGTAAATATACTGATGATGACAGCCAGTTCTTCCAATGCCTAGGAAGAACTTTATAAGATTGATTTGGAATGGGACTTATCAATATGAACTCATGATTTCGGAATCTATCTATCTATCTAAATACAGATATAAAGGGAAAAAAATAGAGTTTATTTTTTAGAGCAGTTTTAGGTTCACATAAAAACTGAGCGGAAAATACAGAGAGTGCTTGCAGCCTCCTTGCACCCCCAGCACCCGGTCTGCTCCACCATCAACAACCTGCTTCTTGGCATATGCAGTCATAAGCCGGGGTTACATCAGGCAGCTTTTGATTTTAACTTGGTTTTTAAAAAAATAAGTTGCAGATAAGTTTCTTTTTGTAGTTCAGTAAAAAGCCACATTGGCCCAAAAGAACCTTCAATGTGTGTGTATTCTGTTTTTGTTTTGTCTTAATAGAAATTTATTCAAACAACCATGTGTAGACCCCATAGATTTCAGGAGAATACAATTAAAAGGTTAAAATATGGTAGGGTGTGGTATCCCCCCCCACACACACCCTTTCCATGTACAAATGACTTAGGCACTAGATGCTGTCCTTTGGAAAGGACAGGATCTAGTAAGGAAATCCTAGGTTTTATAAACAAAGGACTTGATGGTGATCTTTGTAGTTAGGACTTTTGACTTCCTACCCTGAGATGATACTCATTTCTGAGGCGCTGCCCAGAGTTGTTTTTCTCATTCTGCTTTGCTTTTGTGAGTTTTCTTCCCAGGTTCCCCCAAAGCCCAAGACCCACATCTGGGAGTCCTGGCAGGCCCCGGGGTGGTGGGCTGAGGGGACCCCAGGCCAAACCCAGCTGGAGCACACCTGCCTCCTCAGCTCAGGGTGTCACGTTCTCACCAAGACACCCACGACCCCAGTCTTAACAGACACATTTTCTTGCACCGTGTGAAAGGCAGACAGAAAATAGCCGCCAGGAAACCATTTGGTTTTTCAGCTGTGTTTACAAGTTGAGGAACATAAGGTGCATCGAAACACAGTGTTTCCTTTTGATTTAAATACAGACTTATAGGAGGAAACTGAAATTATGACTGGCTCAGCAGAGACTTGGGGTGGTGGAGTGGATTGAGCAGGAGGAGGTTGGTTTTAGCTTTGTATTCCTAACCTTCCTGTTTCTATCCTGGGATTCTAAAGGCTCTGCTGCCTGCTGCCTGCTTGGACACTGGGGAGAGGTGGGGAGAGGAGCAGGGATTCTGGAGCTAGTGCAGCCTCCCAGCCCTTATCACCACTGACAAATGATTAATTTGGTGCACCCGAGCTCTGCTAACATGGCGCTCGTGGGAAGCAATGGTGTCTGCATGGTGCATTGAAGTACCAATGAGGCTGAACACAGTGGGTGGATTCATCCCGGTGCTGCTGCTCCAGCCTCTGCTGCCACCTGTGCCCCTTCTTCCCAGTTGCTCAGAGCCGGGGCACCCCATGGCACACTTCATGGGAAATGCTGATAATCGTGCTGGTCTCTTGCAACAACATGTAAGCACCAAGAAAGCAGAGACTTTACCTGTTTTCTCCGCTGTTGTGTTCTCAGCTCCCAGAGCAGTGCCCAGCACTTTGCAGTGAAGTGTTTGGCAAACGAACAGATGAAGGAATGAGTGACTCTGGGCTTATCATCTGGTTTTGGCTCTTTTTAACTGAAGCTCTTTCATAAGGTCATGATAGAGGATGAAGGAAGGGCGTAAGGTATCTAGGTCCTTCCATTTCTCCACTTGAGTAATTTCAGAGGAGCAAAGGAGGAACAACCCTTGCTGAGTTCTGAACTTATGGAAAGAAATAGTCAATAGAATAAGGTCTCTTTTTTCTTGCGGCCTAATTGTGAAAGGACATTTATGGGAAAAGAACCTAAAATTTTCTTGGGTTCCTGTCTGAAACCTCTTCAGTGCAACAGCTGGCATTGTTTTGCATGACTGAATCCACACTTCGATTTTTCAGGGACCAGAAATTCTGGAACTGAAATTCTTTCTAAGTTTTAGGGGGTAGGTTGGCAGCAGGTGCGAGCATTCTTCATATCACAAGAGGGAAGACAAGGATGGGATGACCCATTCCGTGCCTCTGCTATGCCGTGAAACACCATCTGTCATTGCACACTGGGATCATTTACACTGCTTTTTCTAATATAAAAATGTTGGGGGTACTGATTGTGGTAAGTTTTGGAATCCACCGACATGAGGAGAGTGGGGAAGGGACAACAGGAAAGGCATTGAGCTGCTGTGGTGTCAGGGATAAGCTGAATGTCCCCTCCTCTGCCTAGAACTGCCCATTCCCTGGGGCTTCCCAAAGAGCATCTTTGGAGTGCTGGTGATGAGCCGCAGCAAAGGTGTTTAAGCCGCATGCTCTCCCTCTGACCATGGCCTGAATTGCATCCAGCCGTGGACGTTGCAAAGCACTTGATGTATGTAGAAGTCAGAGAGAGAACCTCCCCTGAGTCCTGCTCCCTTGGGAAGTGGGGTTCTAAGTTGGTGTTTTGTACCTTCTTTTTGTCTGGACCAACCAGCATTTTAATAGAAGTTCCTTGGGGATTCTGGCATGTGCATGGATCCTATTCCATAATGTCTTCTTACTTTAACCATTTCAGTAGGGTTTTGGGAAGGAGCTGTTAGAAACCTGGACCCCAATCTCCATCTCTTTTGGAAGTTATACATTTTTATTTTAAGTGAAAAAAAAAATTACTGCTGATAATGGGGTTAAATGTGACATCACAGAGAAATTCCCCAGCTATGGAGGCTAATAAATTTTAAAGAGTTACCTGATGGCTCTTCCCCATAGGGCTACATTTCTGTCAAATGTTTGCCATTTGGAATACTTTTAAAGATCTTTGGTTTTTTATGAAATGCAGATGCCTTTCAAGGAGAAGTTTGGTATTTGCCAGTTGAAAGAAAAACATTCTGGTAGGTAATTTTTTTTTTTCTTATTACCCAGTTGAGCCAAGTTTGCTTTTGGAAAAACAAAAAATTAACAACAACAAAAAACAAAAACAAAAGTGTCAGGAACACAAGCATCTATGTTAAAAAATGAAGTAATATAAACATGTAAGGGCTATTTTTCTCAGGAGCCAAGAACGGCTGGTGCAGTGGTTGACCAGAGCCAGGGAGCCCAGGATTTTCCACTCTTTCTTTCTGCCAGCTTTAGCAGAAACACCTTTGTTCTCATGACTGGAAGATGGCTGCTTCCCATCCAGACTCACATCAGCCTCTCTGGTAGAAGAAAGTGGGAGGGAGAAGCAGAATCAATCGGTAGCACCTTTATCAGAGGAGCCGAGGCTTTCTCGGAGGCCTGCTGCTACATTCCTCTTAGGTTTAACTGGGCACCCCTACTGCAGGAGAGGCCAGGAAGGTGAGTGTTTTAGCTGGATACCTTGCTACTTGGAATAAAATTGTTATGTCTGATAGGAAGGAGCATGGGCGGCAGTGTCTGCCACCCTACAAAGTAACATTTTCTCAAACAAATAGAAACCTGCACCTGGTAGGGACCTGCAGATGGCCATGAACAACCCTTCATCTCACAAGTGGGGGAGCGATGTTACTTCCTTCTGCTTCTACGCAGTGCACTGAAAACCTCAGTGGCACCCTTTGGCACTCCTCGGCCAGGACACTCATCCCCTGATGTGCACACTGTGCCTGGAATGTGAGTGGGCTTTGAAGTCCCTTTCCCTGGAGAGGAGAGTGTCAGGGGAACAGGCTGCGTGTGTATGGGAATCAAAAGGCGTGATTATGCTTTCTCAGGAAAAGCAGCTGGCCAACAATAATTACTGGGCCGCCTCTGAGTGCAGAGCCTGGACTCCAGCCTCCTGGAATGATTACAAAAGCCATGGAAGGCGCAGCCCTGCCCTTGAGGAGTGAATGCCTAGGAGTAATGACAGACAACTGCGTGGAGAGGCAGAGCAGAGATACACGCTAACGATGGAGAAAGTCCATTGCAAACCAAGTGGCCAGGCGAGAAGGAGGCTTAGAGGAGTTGGCTTTGCCCGGGGATTTGCTCAGGCCTCTTATTTGGTGGAGAGCAGCGGTGTGTGAAAATACTGATCGAGAGAGTAAGCAGCTTTGCCTGGCTGGAGCAATTTAACAACACCTGCCTGAAGCCTGGTGTGTTTTCTTTAGAAGAACAGCCTGAACTGACGGTGTTTATGGACTCCTTGGTGTGTGCAGAGGGAGTATTAAGTTAGCCAGATTTATTGGAACTTGTCTAAGAGACCACTAGCTCTCTACCAGCATTTCCTTCAAATTTTCTGTTTTCATCTTCCTTTCCTTCCCCGTCTCTGATAGCCCTGCCATTGTATTTCTGCCTTTTCCTGGGCCTGCGTGCTAGATAGTACTCAGAAAGGTGTTAGCTACTTGACCTTAGACCGGAGAGGTGAAAATGAGGTGGTCAGTGTCTCAGAGCTGTTATGGCTCACAGTGGGCCAGGTGGACTGTGCTTTGGCATCTGGGAGCATCTGGGTGTGTTAACCTGCTTGGGCTGCTACAACAAAATACCAAGATCAGGTTATTTAAACAGCAGACGTTTATGTTTGTAGTTCTAGAGCAGTGGTTCTCAACTTTCTTAATGCCATGATGTATTTTCATTGTTACAAAGGGGTCACGACCCACAGGTTGAGAACAGCTGTTCTAGAGGCTGGGAAGTCCAAGATCAAGGTGCCGGCTGATTCTGTTCGTGGTAAGGGCTCTCTTCCGGGCTTGTAGATGGCCACCTTCTTGCTGGGTTCACGTGGTAGAGAGAGAGGGATCTCTCTTCCTTCCTCTTCTTATAAAGTTACTAAAACCTATCATGGGGCCCCCTCCTGCTGACCTCATCTAACTCTCAACCTCTGTTTCCAAATACCATCACATTGAGGGTGAGGGTTTTAAGGATTTTCAGCCCATAGCCATGGGGATTGGCTAGAGTTCCTAAGCCTCCCACATGACACATGGTGTGGACCAGGCAGTGTACCTTCTCCTGGAAGAAATCAGAGAGACTTGAAACCAGACCTATAAGTTGGAGTTCTTAAGCTTTGTCCATGGACTTGAGAGTCTGGGAACCTCTGGAAATGTTCTCCAGAATACTGTACATGTAGTGTGTATGTGCACCTCTTATCATCACATTTTCAAAAGGTGCACATGACCCAACAGTACCAATAGCTACTGTCCTGGAGACTGTCCCTCCACAACAGAGCATAAGAGGACCAGGTCTGTGCACAGTGGTGTCCACACCAGCACCCCCAGCCCATCGTGCTGCCCTGTCCTCCCAGAGCATACCAGGGAGGCCCCCTTTCTCCTGGGGCTGTGCAGCTGCTGATAGTGAGCTTACTATTGCCCAAGAGTTGAAGCAAGAGCCTTTCCCTGGGAAGCTGTACTGTGCATCTGTACCCGAAACCTAATCCTTTGTCTTCTTTTATTTTTTATTTTTGGAGCAAGCCCTATTCTTGGAGAACACATGAAATGGGTGGCTGTCTTACATCATAAGCCAGAAAAACCATTTTGCTTATTAAAGACATTTCAGAGTAGTCTTAAGAATCAGTCTCAAAGTAGACACAAGTAGAAGTTGGCTTTTCTGCCCATCAGTGGAGGGTTCTGGCCCCAAGTTCATTCCTCCCTGAGTGAAACCATCTCCCACCCTGCTGGGTGTCATGGTGCAGCAGCCCCTCCAGGCAAACTGACCTCAGAAGCAGAGCTGGGGCTTATGAGTACACATTTTTGGTCTATGACATTGTTTCCCAGTTGATTTCTGTGGGGGGTGGAGCATTTTCCAGACATATTATTATGTCTTTTTCTTCTCTGCTTCTTGGCCCCCCTACATTGCTAATTCTTCTCTATGCCCATTTTGAATTTTATTTGATCTCATATGAAGTCAGACAATTAAGTTCATGAACTCATCCTAAAAAAAAGTGAAAAGTGCTACATATTTCTTTGCTGAGTATCATCTCTATGGTCACCCTCGAAGTACTCTCCTTGGGCCATCTCATGACAGTCATGATATTCAGCCATGATGTATGTAGCACTTCTTCTAGGATGAGTTTGTGAACTTAATTTTCAGACCCCACATGATGACAATTATGATGGCCATTCCAGAAAGAGTTCCAAAATTGCTTTGAAGAGCTGACTAAGCACTGGCATCAATGCTTAGCTTCCCATGGGGAGTACCTGGAAGGTGACTAGAGTGATGTTCAGCAACAAGGTACGTAGCACTTTCTCTAGGATGAGTCACAAACTTAATTGCCCAACCTCATATTATATGTTTTCTTTAAGTCACTTCAGCCCTTTTTGAAATATAGTAGACATAAATAAATCTGAAAAGCACAGACCCTCATGGAATCTGGGCTTAGCCCAGGGCTGGGTCACACTACTCTGGCACAGTCCCTAAAAGACACCAGAGGCCAATATCCTGCCTTGCCTTTCCCTGTGTGGGCTTCCTTTTCCTCATGTCCATTCTGTCCTTCTCTTTTCCTTTTTGTGTTCTTGGCAGCCCTTTCTTTTTTTTTTTCTTTGCACTCTTGAACTATATACTTTATTTTTATTTATTTATTTTTTTATTGAATCATAGCTGTGTACAATAATTCAATCATGGGGTACAGTGTGCGGGTTTCACATATAATCTGAGATATTTTCATCAACCTGATTGGCATAACATTCATGAGATTTTCTCATTGGCAGCCCTTTCTATCACTCACTCAGGCTCTTCACTTTCCCTTTTCTGGGCTTTAACTGTGCCGTTGTTCCTAGAGCTTCTCTCAGCCCTGATGGGTGTGAGGACCTGCACTCTGGTTTGGAATCTATTCTGAGATTCCCCTGCCTTCTTGCAAGGACTTGGGGTTCCCAGCAGACAATGGCGCACCGAAGGGTGTCACTTTAAGTGTGCGCATCTTTAAGGGTCTTTGGGGAGATATCTGGATGGCATTTGCAAGCTGCAGAGCTGACTTTGTAAATATATGGAGTAGTGGGGGACCATGGGTGGTTCACATTGTGGAGGAACAGGCATCAGTGTTCAAAGAAAGAACAGGAATAGTGAAGCGATTGGGGAGGACTTTTATTAGCGACTAGTGGAAAATTTGTTCCTGTTTTGCCTTTCCTGCCTCTTCCTCAGTTGAAATACTGAGGATCTCTGTTGTAAGCCCTGGTTGGAGAAATCACCTATCATGAGTGCTAGGATTATAGGTGTGAGCCACCACCTACACTTGCCAAGAGATTCTGAGTTGGTTCTAGAATGAGAGCTTCACATCAGTAGTTTTAAGAGCTCTCCTGGTGATTCCAGAGTGGAACCAAGGTAGAGAGAGAACCGCTGGCTTGGGGCCTGGCTACTCCGTGGATCGTGGATCGGCAGATTAGCAACACCTGAGAGTTTATCTCTGCTGCAGAATCTCTGGCTTTCCTCCAGACTTTCTGAATTATAATGTGAAGAGCAGCAGATCCTCAAATGATCGGTGTGCGTGATAAGTTTGATAAGTAAGGTTGAAGTGTCCCTCCCATGATGTTGATTGGACCCCCTGCCTCCCTGAACTGTACCTATACAGATGGCTGATTAAGCTAGATGGAGCCCAGGAAACTGACATGGCTCTCCAGCTCCCCTCCTTGGGGATCAGTTCTATATCTAGATTATGCGTCCTGCTCCCTCCATTATGACTAATGGCTTCTACACTTGCCCACTCAGAAGTCCCAGCAAATTTCAAGACCAAGGATGCAAGGATCTGGGAAGTGTCCTTCTTTTGAAATAAGGGTATGGGGGACTAGCTGCAGCTTGGGCTTTTGTAGTCTTGGCCTGCCTTCGCTGCACTTTGCCTGGTCAGCCTGTCAGAGTTTACCCTGTCCTGGAGAGTGAAAGCAGGGAAATTAGGAGGAAAAAATGTTTCACAAGAAAAAATGAATACAACAGGGTAGCGCTGGGATTGATTAGAACAGCCGTGACAAGTGCAAAGCCCTGGTGTTTCTTCTCCTTTCCCCGAGACTCCTTCAGACGCCTCTTTTTGAACACAGCTCTTCCCCCTAACTGAGCTCAGACTAAGGGCTAGTTCCTCTCTCAGTAGGACACTGCAGGCAGACATGGCCAGTTATTCAGATTTTATACTTCACATGCAAATATTTGGAAATTTTTCTTCCCTAGAAGAGCACCATTTATTACTCCCATTGTGAATATCGAGTTTTGTCCCACAACTTCCAACCTCACAGATCACTTCTGAGGTGCATCAGACCTTCACCTCCTGCTGCCACTCGTGGGGCCACCTTCCAGGCTTCCACAGTTGGTTGTGAAGGAAGTGTTTTTTGAGTAACTCTCTGTGACCAGCATTGCAATGGGCTGGGATTCATAGGAACACAAACTTAGTGGGGATCCAGCTGCCTGCCTCAGCTGTGTCACCTGCTGCCCTGGCTAAAGCAGTCTCCATTCCTCTATTCCTTGTCACTCAGTGGGGATAATAGTACATCAGGTCATTCAGCTTCTTGACCCCCAATGTCACTGCCGGAACAGTGTCTTACATTCTTTTCCTACTCACTATTATTGGAAAACAATGGTATGTGACTTACTAACTTTTAAATTGCATCAGGGCTGACCAGTCCCACCTTCCAGTTCCTCTGCCTTCTTTGCTGACTTGAGCTCAGGAGTCAGGCAGACAAGTGAAGCTGGTCAGTTGACCACGGAGCTGTGGAATGGGGAGCTCAGCCCCCATCAAAGAAGAGGAGCAGCCACTTAGCTCCCACCACTTATTGCCATACAGGAATTCGGACCCAGTGCTGCCAGATGATCTGGCTTAAACAGATGCTACAAGTACAGATAGTGTGTAACATGTTTAAAAGATACCCTGTGCTCTGCCCACATAGCACAAATTAAGGAAAAACCATGAAGAAGGTATCTTATAGGCCATCCAGAGATAAATCATGGACTCTCCTGAATTTTGTAGAAATTTAACAAATACTCTATCCATGTAAACTATGCTGAGATAATCTAGGCATGGACTTCACTTTGTCTGCATTTCATAAAAAGGTGCCATTTCTGCAATCATCTGAGATGCCTCTGGAATTAGAACCAGAAGCACCATCAGTGTATTCTTTTTGCTACATGCTGACTACTTTTCAAGCTCATCTTTTCCATCATAAAGTTGTATGTTGGAGTTGGGAATCTGGGGTCTTGAAGCCATGTGTGGCCCTCCAAATCCCCAAGTGTGGCTCCTCTGCTTAATCCAAACTTCACAGAACAGAGGGATTCAGTCAAAAGGCCACACTCAAGGATCCAGAAGGCCACACATGGCCCCAAGGCTGCAGGTTCCCACCCCTTTGAGTTCATTTAGCTCCACAGTCTCTGATTTGATTTTATCTATCTTGGCTTTATTTGCTTTATTTGTAAAGTGAATTGCTACCACCTACTGATTTCACAAAGGTGGTATAAGGTGACTACTGAAGATCATTTATGTGGACTCTGTTGAGAAAAGACTTCCTAATAGTTAGGTATGTTGCTGTTATGTATTATCTATCTTCTATCTATCATTTATTGCCTTCAGCATGGGATTAACCCTCTAGGCCTTTCTGAAATGGCTCCCAATTATCTGGTGAGATGCTCGGTGGGTTCTACCAAGATTCTTTTCTGAGTGACTATTTGCCATTCCTTTTTCTGAACCCCCCCCCCCCCAAATTGCATAACCCTTCCACATACGTGCTCTGGGTGTCTCAGGGGCAGAAATGGAGATGCCGCTCCCTCAGTGGCTTCTGCCACCTGAGCATGTTGGCTTTGGTTTGTCTGGGTTAGAGAACATGGGCAGGGTTTATTGCTAATCCCGCTTTCTTCCCATTGCAGGATTTTGAGAAGCTCTGCAGCCTCACT
Organism: Perodicticus potto; assembly: GCA_963574655.1. NCBI lineage: Eukaryota > Metazoa > Chordata > Mammalia > Primates > Lorisidae > Perodicticus > Perodicticus potto. The sequence goes on from CAUYRH010017432.1 coordinate 48,405, forward strand.
TCCATGCAGCTTTCTCCTGTGGTTGGGAGGGGGTGGAAGGGGGAAAGGAAACCAGCCAGGATGGAAGGAGGCCTTGGGGCAGGGGCCCTGTTCAAGGTGGAAGCCCAGGGAGTGTCTTTAGACCTGAATTTCCCCTGCTGTGGCCTCAGTTCTCCAGGAATACAAGGAAGTCTCCAACCCACAGCCTTTGCCTTCTTGTGGTTGTTTATAGATGGTCAGTTGTGTGTCTCAATGCAAAGACTTCCAGCTGTACAAGAAGACTGTCCACTGCAAGCTGCGTGGCAAACAGCTATGCTATTCTTCAGCCTCTGCCCTCCGGCCTCTCCCACATCCACTGACCAGGGCTCATAGGAAGCAGAGACATTCTCACCTACCCTTTCATCTGCATGTTTGGATTCCTTGGGGAGAATTTTAAAAACTACAAATGCCTGAGCCCCACCCAAGACTGACTGACTAAAAATTTCTGGAGATGGAGCATGCGAATTTTTAAAATAGTCCCTAAATGACCATTGCATTTATACCAAGGTGGGCAATTTGCTATGTAATGCATAAAAAGTGGAGTGATAGACAAATATATCAATGGACAGATTTGTGTTAATCAAGAACAATGAAATATTAGTGGTAGAATTTAGGCAGTGGGCATATGGTATTCATTATAAAATTCCTTCAAGTTTCTTCTGATTTACATTTTTCAAATTAGAATGTTGGGGAAACACATACACACACACAGCTACCTCCCCAGATGACGATAATAGGCAGCCAGGCTGGAGGGTCAGTGAAAGGAAGGATAAAATAGTGGACATTGAGATCCCCTTTGCATTGAGATGCTTAGGGAAGGAAATTTGGAGGTGATGCCACCCGAGGCTTGATGGTAGACATGAATGGAGGGAGACAGCATCAGTTCTGTGGGAAAAGGATGTTGGATCAGCATGTTTTTGCCCAGGCCTGGTGGCTGGATAGCCATATTCAGTGGAAAGGGACCCCAAGAAGACCCCAGAGAGAAAGTAAGAAAAAACTGGCTCATTAAATATCTCTATTGAACTCCAAACTTGGTTAGTCAGAGTTCTGAGTGCCATTAGTCCACGTATTAGCAAAGAGAAAATAGATGGTTTTTTTTTGTAGAGACAGAGTCTTACTCTATCACCCTCGGTAGAGTGCCATGGCATCACACAGCTCATAGCAACCTCCAATTCCTGGGCTTAGGTGATTCTCTTGCCTCAGCCTCCCGAGTAGCTGGGACTACAGGTGCCTGCCGAATGGCCAGCTATTTTTTGTTGCAGTTTGGCTGAGGCTGGGTTTGAACCCACCACCCTCAGTATATGGGGGCAGCACCTTACCCACTGAGCCACAGCTGCTGCCCGAAAATAGATGTGTTTGAAAGATGCTGACTTCTTAATTGGAGATGAGTCTTTGGAACAGCTGGTCCTTCTACATGGGAGCAGGAGGAGCACGGAGTGTCCTCCAGCTCAGTCTCCCAGCAGCCTGAGCTGTGCTGGGTTTATGCAGCTGGACGGAAGGGCTCTTAGGTCACCATTTTGAGGGTGAAACCACTTTTGATTCCAGCAAATGAATGTAGTTTAGAACTATTTTCCTAAGAGAAAAATAAAAGCTGTTCCATGCAAAATTTGATTGCCTCTCTTTCCTGCTATTTTAAAATTGGTTATTGAGGTGCTGGGTGATGCCGAAGAAGTGTGTGGTGTGCTGCTTGAGTTTCATTTCCCGTGGAGTCATGGATCCTGGTCCTCCCTAAAGTGGACAGAACGAAGCAAAGGGCCCTCTGTCCTGCCTATGAGGCTAGGGAACAAAGAACAAAGGCCTTTTAAGGAGGGAGAAGGGGCCAGAGTCCTGCAGATGTGAGGTTACAGTGTGCTGGCCCACCCGGGAGCTTTGGCCAGCTCACTGCACAGGCCCAAGTATGGGACTCATTTGTGGGTTCTGAAAAAGCAATCCCCTGTTGATTATGAGTAACCCTGGGTCCCCTCCTGAGAGCCTCTGGAGCCTAACAGAGAACTCAGTCTGTTCTCCTGCACTTTTTGAAGCTTTGATATGAGTTAAACTCCTGCTGAGTCCCACATAACTAATGGCCTTGTTGAGCCTGATCTGTAACTTTCTTTATCAGTTTCCATGCCTATAAAATGTGGAGAAATATTAGTCTTCAAACCCTTTCAAGTTTTATAGTTACTACCATTTTTATAATGCTTCATAGTTTATAAAACATTCATATACGTGATTTCCTTTGCTTAATACAGCCTTCTAAAAGCTTTGAGTGTCTCGAGTCTGAAAGGTCTCATCTCATTCTGTAACTTTTCCTTGCACAACTTCTTTTAATTACTATCTATATATCATGATTTAGAACTTTAGCATGAATCTCTCTCCAAGACCTAATTCTCTACTTACCAGTTGGTCTGTCTCCGCAGGGCTGTCTCTAGTCACTCAACTATGTCCAAGCCTGAGTTTGTCATGTTTCTGTGCAGTCATATATCTGCTTAGAGCAGGCTGGACATCTGGGAGGAATCCTTGACATCATCATCTCCCAAACATCTTGTGTCCAGTCTGCTGCTGAGTCCATGGATCTTCCCTCCTGAATGTCTTCACTCCATACGTTTCTTTCCATCTCTTTGATCACTTCAGTAAGACAAAGCTATCCCCATATTTTGCCAGGACTATTGAAGTAGCCTGTAAACAGCTCTCCTCATATCTGTTCTCCCCTCTCTCCTTTTCCTGTCACCCCCAAGATTAGGATAAATCTTTTCAAGATGCAAATCTGATTATGCTACTGTCATTTCTTAAGCCCTTCAATATCTTATATTGCTTTTATGATAAAAACACAATCTCTAAAAAGGCCTAAAGTTCCCTCTGATAAGGTTTGACCTCTGTAGAGCTCTTCCCTAGCACACTGTCCTCCAGTCATAAGAGCCCCCAGCCTCCTTTCCCTTTTTAAGTTTGTTAAATATATTTTTTTCCTGCCACAGGGCCTTTCACATGCTATTCTCTGTCTGGAACACTGTTCTCCTCCTTTCCCTTTTCAGACTGAGCTCAAGCCTTAAGGAAACTCCCTGCTCTTAAGAGATGTGGGTTTCTTTATTAAAGAGGGGTTATAACATTTCATAATGTCTGTTCATTATTTTGGTTATTTGAATGACATTTCTCCTATTAAGTGTTACGTTTCACTAGAGCAAGGATCTGTTTGCTTTTTATCAGCATTGTATCCCAATACCCAGCTCTCAGAAATATTTGTGGAATGAATGAATGGGATAGGTAGGACAAGTACTTTTATTCACATTTTCTTTTTTACACAAGGAAGTTAATTTTTTTAAAAGCAGATTAACTTTTTTTGTTTGTTTTTAATTTTAAATTTTGTAAGATGGATGTTTCTGCTGCTGGTAGGTTCTTTGTTCCATCATTTCTCATTTCCAGCTAAATTTGCCACTGCCGAGTCCATGATGAGCAGTCATTGAGGTGGAAGTGTTCCTCAGAACATGCAGTGCCAGCCCACGAAATGTCTTCAGGTTGTTGGAAACTTTGTGAGAATTTGCATAGTTAACTATTGGAGAACTTAACTCCGATCCACAGTGAATAGTGAACTTAACTTAATCCATAGTGAATATGGATGGGGGAGTCATTAATCAGAACATTTGTCTGATAGATAATTAATGCAAGTAGATTTTTTAAGAGGAGCTTCTCAGTTTGCAGACTTAGTTTTTAAGCTCTGGCCGACTAAGATCTCTCTAACCAGTCTCCCTTTTTGCCTCATGGCTTTACGCAATTAGTAAATTCATCATATAATATCTCCGGGTATGACTTAGCTGGTGCCAGATGGGCCCTGTGCTGCCTCTTTCTTGCCTTTGGGACACTTTCGATATCTTTTGCAGCTTACTATGTCTGAGGAACATAGTAGACCCCACCTTACTTTGGACATGCTTTCTTCTAACTACCTGGGGCCAAGTAGATCTCCATTGTGTTCAAAGAAAATAGACACCTGTGGGTCATTGTCTAAGAGACTCCGTGTTCCTTGCTGTTGCACTGAACCTGTTTGGCTAAAGTTCATCAACTTGGAGCACACCCACACAATGAGCCTGTGGATTCCCCTTAGGACCCAAGACTTCTACACAGGCAAACAAGTTGGAATAAGGATTGCTATGAGCAAACCCATCATAGTTGAGGGATTTCAAACCGTTTTGGTTTTTCATGCTAGTCTATTTCTTCAGTTTTCAGGTGTGAGTTTTGGGGTGTGTATATGTGTAAACATTTTCATAGTAGCACTGAAGTAGTATATATTCTCATGTGTAAACATTTTCATAGTAGCACTGAAGTGTCTTCCCTACAGTGGGATTTGGGGAGATTCCCCAAGTCAAATAGGAGGGCTGTGTTACCAGGCTGTCCATCTGGATACTTGCTAGTATGAAAATACTCCTTGTGTTGATCTACAATGTCTTTAGCCCTGAATGTTACAAATACCTTAGAGTTTACTTCCCTTATTGACTATGGAATTTAAAATAAGAAACCTTCCCTTGTTCTAGATTTATTGTTTTTTTAATCAAGAAAAAATATTTTTACAATTGTTCATTATAAAAAGAGTATTACCTCATTACAGAAACTGAAAAACAAACAAAAAAGACATCTCTCAAAAATTTATTACCCACTCCCCCAAATGCTATTAATTTCTATTGCATCAAGTGTTCAGACCCTTTTCTGTGACTACTTCTGTAATTAGCTATAATTCATATTCTTCATATAAATATTATGTCATGCTCCTTAGTATATAGTGATAGACATTTTCTTATTATAGTACCTATCAATCATTTTTAATGGTTATGTATTATTCATTGCACATGTGCTTTGTAGTTTAACTAATATCCAATTATTGGAGCTTTATGTCGTTTTCCATTTTTTCCTTTTAAATAGGCTGAGTTAATTTTTAGTTAAGAATTTTAGAAAGGTGGAAAGAACTAGAAAGAATATGCATTAGAAGGCAGTGCTTGTGGCTCAGTGAATAGGGTGCTGGCCCCATAGACTGAGGGTGGTGGGTTCAAACCTGGCCCCGGCCAAACTACAGCAACAACAACAAAAATAGCTGGGCGTTGTCGTGGGCGCCTGTAATCCCAGCTGCTCAGGAGGCTGAGGCAAGAGAATCTCCTAAGCCCAGGAGTTGGAGGTTGCGTGAGCTGTGTGACGCCACGGCACTCTACCGAGGGCGATAAAGTAAGACTCTGTCTCTAAAAAAAAAAAAAAAAAAAAAGACTATGTATTAGAAACATTCTGTGGCTTTTTGCAACTATCCAGAGAAATTCATGGTTAAGATAAGAATATATGATAAGGTGCAAGGAGAGAAAGACAGCCAGCTCATTATGATTACACAGAGCAAGGACTTGAGTTCTGTGTGTACCCACACATCACAGCATTGCTTCGAAAAGAGTGAGTTCCGCAATGTGCCAACATCCCTTAGTGTACTGCATAACCACTTACATGCCTCCCTTCAATTTTTTTTTATTTTTTTATTATTATTATTTTTTGAGACAGAGCCTTAAGCTGTCACCCTGGATAGAGTGTTGTGGCATCACAGCTCACAGCAATCTCCAATTCCTGGGCTCAAGCAAGTCTCCTGCCTCCGCCTCCCAAGTAGCTGGGACTACAGGCGCCCGCCACAACGCCCGGCCATTTTTTGGTTGTAGCCGTCATTGTTGTTTGGCGGCCTGGGCTGGATTCGAACCCATCAGCTCAGGTGTATGTGGCTGGCGCCTTAACCCGTTGAGCCACCAGCACCGAGCCCCTCCCTTCAATTTTTAAAAATTTTATTTTAATAGATTTAGGGGGTGCAAGTTGAATTCCATCACATGTATATACTGTATAGTGGTGGAGTCTGGACTTTTGGTGTATCCATCATCCAAGTAGCGTCCATTGTACCCATAGGTAATTTTTTATTGCTTAACACCCCGTTTCTCCCCCATTGTGAGTCTTGGGTGTCCATTATAGCACTCTGTGTGCCTCTGTGAGCCATGATTTAGCTCCCACTTAGAGGTGAAGTCATGGGGCATTTATTTTTCTGTTTCTGAGTTACTTCACTTAGGATCATGGCCTCCAGTTCCATTTAAGTTGTTATGAAAGACATTATTTCATTCTTTCTTATTGCTGAGTAGTACTTGATGGTATATATCAATATAGATACACCCCCTGTTTTCTTTATCTACTCATCAGTTGATGGTCACTTATCTTTGTAGATGTGAATTATGCTGCGGTAAACACAAGTGCAGGTATCTTTTTGATATCATGATTTCTTTTCCTCTGGGTAGATACCTAGTAGTGGGATTGTGAGATTGAATGATACATCTACTTGCTCTTTGAGAAATTTCCATACTGTTCTCCAGAGAGGCAGTACTTTTTAAAAAGAAAACATAACTCAAACTCTGAAAATAAGTAGACAACTTTAAGGTCTGTGTAAACTTGATTTTTTTTTTTAAAGTTTGTGTGTATCTCTCAGTATTCCTGCTAACTTAATTTAGGGCAAGGTTTGTACTGATGTTGGAAGCATGCCATTCTCCAGGCTTTTTAAAAATACGGATGTTCTTAAGTATGTGACAGTGAGGCACAGTTACAAAGTAACTGCAGTATAGGTAGATGGACACAGCATAAACCGTCCTTCTGTAAACTGGAGAAATGGCTGCAGGAGAAATCTGTTCTTAGAACAAGGCACATGCTGTTGGTTCCAGACATTCTTTTTGCTGGAGGATACAAAAGTGGTGTTTAACGGCTGCTGGCCCCACGCCCACTCTCCAGCCTTCTGGAATGTGCTCTGTCTGGGCCACACTGCTGGTCATCAAGGCGGTTACTGTAGGGAGGGGAGAAGCCAGCTCTCCAGTTCCTTGGCCTGAGCTTTTCCTGCCAAAAGAAGGAATCTGTTTTGTAGACTTCGAGTCTCCCACCTGGCCCCTTCCCCCTGGTTCTGTGAACTGTCCTGCTTACACAAGAAGGCACATTTTTCTTTCTTATAGTTGCTGTTTCTTCATTGCAAGGGATTCACTCTGAATGTGAAGTTAACAAACAAGAGTTTATGTGAGTTTGTAAGAAACGGTTTAGTAGAGAGGCGTCACCCTGTTCTCCCATTAAAAGATGTGATGTCTGGATCGATTCCAATTTCTGTGGTTTCTGGCACACACCATTTTTCTGAAATTGCTTCTCTGTTTTTTATATAAGAGAAAGAGAGAAAAAGAAGTTCTAAAAGAAAACAGTCAGTTCATTTCTTGGGGTTTTATTTGGGCTATTTAAGTAAGTTTTATTTGGGCTATTTAAGTAAGTATACTATTATAGTCAGTACTTTCTCATACCAAAAACAATAACTTTTTTGGATTGGTTTTTTTTAAAATTTAATTTTAAGTAAATTTATTTCAGGTTAATGTGAGGGCACAAGCAACCAGGTCAAAATATTTGATTTTGTTGAGATAGAGTTTGTTTTCTGGTTATGTTCCACACACAAAAGGTGTGCCAACTCCCCCCATGCCCATTCAGTGAGAGCCCTCCAACCCTCACCTCCCCCTCCCACAGGACCCCTCCCCCTAACTTGAATTGAAATGAGTTTTCCTCCTATTTGGGCATGTATTGGATCATCTACTGGCTTCATATTAGCATTGAGCACATTGCATATGTGTTTTTCCATTCTTGTGATACTTTACTAAGAAGAATGTGTTTCAACTCCATCCAGGATATTACAAAAGATGTGACGTTACCATCTTTTTTTATGGCTGAAAAGTGTTCCAAGGTGTGGATGTACCACGATTTGTTAATCCATTCCTGAGTTGATGGACATTTAGGTTGTTTCCATGGCTTGGTGATTGTAAATCGAGCTGCAATAAACAATCTAGTGAATATGTCTTTATGGTAAAATTATTTTTTTTCTTCTGGGTAGATGCCTAGTAGTGGGATTGCAGGATCAAATGGGAGATGTAATTTGAGTTCCTTGAGTATTCTGCATATTTTTTTTCCAAAGAGGCAGTATGAGTTTGCAGTCCTACCTACAGTGTAAAAGTGTCCCCCTCTCTCCACATCCATGCCAATATCTGCAGCTTTGAGACTTTGCGATATGGGCTAATCTTACTGGGATAAGGTGATATCTCAGGGTAGTTTTGATTTGCATTTCTCTGATGATTAGGGACAATGAGCATTTTTTCATATGCTTGTTAACAATTCGTCTATCTTCTTTAGAGAAGGTTCTGTTCATGTCTCTTGCCCAGTGATATATGGGATTGTTAGTTCTTTTTTTGTTGATTTATTTGAGTTCTCTATAGATGTTAGTTATCAAGCCTTTGTCTTCTTTGTAATATGCAAATATCTTTTCCCATTCTGAAGGTTGTCTGTTTGCTTTGTTTGTTGTCTTCTTAGCTGTGCAGAAGCTTTTCAGTTTAAATAAGTCTCATTTATTTATTTTTTGTTGTTGTTGCAATTGGCATGGAAGTCTTCTTCATAAAATCTTTCACCAGGCCAATATCTTCAAGTGTTTTCCCTACACTTTCTTTGAGGATTTTTATAGTTTCATGCCTTAGATTTAAATCTTTTATCTATCTTGAATCAATTTTGGTATTTGGTGAAAGGTGTGGGTCTAATGTCAGTCTTTTACATGTGGTTATCTAGTTCTCCCAGCGCCATTTATTGAATAGGGATTCTTTTCCTGAGTGTATGTGCTTATTTGATTTATCAAAGATCAAGTGGCTGTAAGATGTTAGTATCATCTTATGGTTTTCTATTCAGTTCCAAATGTCTATGCCATTAGTTTTGTTCCAAAAACTTGCTGTTTTGATCATTATGGCCTTATAGTATAGCCTCATGTCTGGTAGGCTGAAGGCTATATTGCCTTGACTATATGGGGTTTTTTTTCTGGTTCTAAACAAAACAAAGCATTACTTTTTCCAAATCTTGAAAGTATGATTTTAGTGGGGATTGCAGTGAATCTGTAGATTGCTTTGGGAAGTATAGACATTTTCACAATGTTATTTAGTGGGGATTGCATTGAGTCTGTAGATTGCTTTGGGAAGTATAGACATTTTCACAATGTTGATTCTTACCAGCCATGGGCATGGTATGTTCTTCCATTTTTTATTTTTTATTTATTTTTATTTTTATTTTTATTTTTTTTGAGACAGAGCCTCAAGCTGTCAGCCTGGGTAGAGTGCTGTGGCATCACAGCTCACAACAACCTCCAATTCCTGGGCTCAAGCGATTCTCTTGCCTCTGCCTCCCAAGTAGGTGGGACTACATGTGCCCGCCACAATGCCCGGCCATTTTTTGGTTGCAGCCATCATTGTTGTTTGGCGGTCCTGGGCTGGATTCAAACTCGCCAGCTCAGGTGTACGTGGCTGGCACCTTAGCCCGTTGAGCCACAGGCGCCGAGCCACATAATTTTCTTTGTAGAGGTCCTTCATCTCATTTTGTAGGTGTATTACTAGATATTTCTTTTTTTTTTTTTTTGTGAAGAGATTTATGTCCTTGATTAGCATCTCATCTTGGCTATTATTGGCATATACAAAGGCTACTGATTTGTGAACATTGATTAAAATTTTATATCCTGAGACATTTGAGACATTATTGTAATTTTTTTAAATCACTTCTAGGAGTCTTGTGGTAGATTCTTTGGGGTTCTTTAAGTATAAGATCACATCATCGGCAAAGAGCAAGAGTCTGACCTCTGCCCCCATTTGGATGCCCTTTATTTCCTTCTCTTGCCTGATTGCATTGGCTAGAACTTCTAGCACTGTGTTGAATAGCAGTGGTGATAGAGGACAACCTTGTCTGGTTCCAGTTCTAAGTGGAAACGCTTTCAATTTTACTCCGTTCAGTATAATATTAGCTGTGGATTTGTTGTAGATGGCTTCTATCAGTTTAAGAAATGTGCCACCTATGCCTAAATTCTTAAGTTTTCTAATTAGAAAAGGATGCTGAATTTTATCAAATGCTTTTCCTGCATCTATTGAGAGAATCATATGGTCTTTGTTTTTGCTTCTGTTGATATGGTGAATTATGTTTATGGAATTATGTATGTTAAACCAGCCTTGCAGTTCTGGGATTCTGGTGTGACGTATATATATTTTTTTAATGTGTAGCTGTAATGTATTGGTTAGGATTTCACTGAGAATTTTTGCATCTATATTCATTAGTGACATTGGTCTGAAGTTCTCCTTTTTAGTTGGGTCTTTTCCTGGTTTTGGTATCAGGGTGATATTTGCTTCATAGAACATGTTGAGGATGGTTCCTTCTTTCTTAATTTTTTGGAATAATTTCTGTAGTATGAATATAAGCTCTTCTTTGAACATTTGATAGAATTTTGGTGTGAAGCCATCCAGACCAGGGCATTTTTTTGTTGGGAGATTTTTTATTATTTCTTTGATCTCAGTGCTTGAAATTGGTAACTTCGAGAGATGTTTCTTTTTGGTTAAGTCTAGAAAGAGGATGTGATTCTGGGTATTCATCCATTTCCTTCACATTGTCAAATTTCTGGGCATGGAATTTCTTGTAGTACTCAGAGGTGATCTCTTGCACTTCTGTGGCATTTGTTATTTCCCCTTTATCGTTTCTGATTGAGGTTTTTAGAGCTTTTACTTTTCTGTTTC